>JARHVA010005582.1:605000-682500 GCA_037957365.1 Torreya grandis
TTTATTAGACTAAATAATTGTAGACACTATTTATAAATTATATAACACCTCGGTCTTATACACTTGGAAAATACATATCATGGATGTACCTTCATCTTCTAGACCTTTACCACTATCAAAAGGCTTGCGTACAATATCTCTTTCTGCCTATTTACTTATCTCTTAGTCTAATCAATTTTATTATGATGACCCAGGACTTCTACCTTACTTAAAATTTTATAAACCTAATTATATTCAATCTCTATAAGTTATAAACATACACATATTTTCCAACCAGTCAAACATTTGTATCTAAGTCAGATGCCTACATCGATGCAAGTGTCTAGTGCCTTAAAGTCATATAATTTGCTAATGAAATGTATTCTTATGGTTAGAATAGGTTCTTTAATGTGATATATTATCCAAATGGATTGGTATAAATATAAGATCAACCCTAATTCATTCCTCACCTACCACAAACCTAGTAAAGACCTATAAATTCCTAAGGTAACATACCAAAAGCATTCTATGAAGTAATCAAGTGATCAAATCTTCCCTGTTTTCTCTTAGTTATATATCAATCATAGGGACTATTGAAAAAAATTTAATTCTAGTCAAATGATGTCAAACCATATCATTTTGAAATTTTAAATAAGGTTTACATACATCCTATGGGGTCTCATATCATCCTATATACCTTACTTGGTCTTGTCCTAGTCTTTGCCTAAGTTCATTTTCCTTGAAATGGCCTAGTCAAACTTGGTCAAACCTAGGTCAAACCTTGGTCAAACTTATTAAAATGTCCATTTATGTATAATTTTTCCTAACATGCCATTTATCATGTTTTAATGTGATCACAAGTCATAAACTAGTCATTTATTGAGTCTCATGTGAAAAAAGGCTCTTTTAGCCACCTTTTGGCCTATTAAATGACTTTTACTTACTTTTATACCATAAAATATGACAAAAAGGTCATTTTAAATTTTGATAATGTTAAGATCACGTCAGTGGATAATTATAATCCAGGTTCATTAGGTAATAAGTAGTTTTCCCTAAAAAATAGGCCTTTTTCAACACTTGTACAGACTTATCAAGCTATTTTATAGAAAAAAATGTGGTGGAGTGACTATTAACCTCCATAATAGTCATATCCAATTTTTTTTTCATATTTTTCACAAATAATTACATCTATAAATCATTTCTCTTATTTCTCCATTGACAAGCCAAGGGAAAGTTCAAACACTCACCATGAGATCTAGAAGAGGAGTTAAGTAAAATGATTCTATATTTGGATATAAATATTATTTTAATTCACATATATATTAATAAATCTCATATTGGTGGATTTTACTTCATGAATAATCATTTACACTCTAGGCAAAATTTTATGGAATTACATCCAAGAGGGGTATGGTTGTATATTTGTTTCTTATTTTCAGAGTTCTAGGGAGATTTTTGAGTTTTATGAGGTGTTTCCAGGTGTGAATTAGGTCCTCTTAATTTTGATTCAACCATAAAATTCTTCTCTTTAAATTCCACTTAAAGGATAGTTTAAATTGTGCCTGCTTTCCAAGTTGATAGTCATGTATGAGAAATCTGAGTCTTAAAACATGGGAGGAGATATATGATGTTTTAAATCATATTGGATTCATTTATACAAGGTTATTTCATCAAATTACCATGGTGAGGTATAAAAATAACAACTCCAAGGCTAAAATTGCCTAGTTTCCTTATTCATTGCCTTGTCCATAGAATGTTAGTAGTCACCTTCTCCATGAGGATTGTATGGATGTATGAGTGTTAAAAATGAATGATATAAATAATTTTTGACACCTATAATATCTAAGTATCCTTTATTTCATGTCATGAAGATAACATGTTATTCCAAGAATAAGTTTTAACTTCAAAATATGACTTGACTATTTTGGGTTAACCCCTAAAAAGGCCAAATAGGGATCTTGAGGGTTCTTTAGAATAGGATATGTCATGATCAAAGATATTTATATGCTCCTTTATTAGTCCATATAATATCAATATATATATATATATATAATACAATAATTCAAAGTTTTAGGGAAAAGGGAAGAGTGGATTTGGATTTTGAACAAGCTGAAGAGTGTTAAAAAATCACTGATTTCAAATAATGATGTCTATAGCAAAATATCAAAAGGTGATCTTTTTATCCATTTGTAAAGTGGTAGATCATGATTCTAAGTTTAAACCACCATAAATATCTTAAATGTAAAATTTTAATCTATATTACAAAGGAAAAGGCAAATTATGATATTTAAACTCCTTAATGTATGCTCCCTTGTCTGTATAAGGCTAGAAACACCCACCTATGATATGCTTAGTAAGATCATGTTTCAAATATGGAAATTAATGATATATATTGAAGTTTTATGGTGATTATAGACAATTATATATTAATATTCTTAAATTTTAAGTTGTTCCTTTCCAATCAAATGGCCAAGAAGGTCTCACAAATAACCTACAGGCAACGTTAAGCCTAAAAACATAGTCATAGATAGTGAGGTAAAAAATATAAGGTTTAGATCTTAGTTTGAGTCATTTTTGAAGTTGGTTAAAGTTATATAGTTTACATTAGTGTTTAATGACTAAAATTATCTCATTTTAAACTTATTACACCTGATCAACTATTGATTCCAAACCCCAAACATGCCTACAGGCCTATGATAGTTAGGCAGGGTGTTCTAGGTCAATAGACCAAATCATGGAGTCAATGTGATTTTAATAGTTTATAGGATATAAAAATAATTATGATGTAATTATGAATTATTATACATTAAAATAATGTCCTTAATGCATCAAAATAAGCTCAAAGCATAACCTATAACATGGCTTAAGGGGTTGTCTCAGTCCTTAAGGGCAAAGGCCTAATTTGGGAAAAAAGGGGTGAGTTTTTTCAAAAGTGATGTATTGTATTATAGAAATTATAATATTATCACATTAAAAGGATTTTTAAAATAATAAATTAGGGTTTTATGGTGTTTAAAATCTCAAACTAGCTCAAGAACACCTACAACGAAGCATAACACAAGATTTCTCCTTGTGGATAGTCATAAGCCTATTTAAGGTTTACATGGGATAAAATGTGTTTTGAGGTAAAAATATAATATTTAAGGCATATATAATTACTTAAATTCCATGAAAATATAAAATATCCTCCATCTTCTCTAAGTACATCATATACCCTACCTACTCTCAAACCCTACCTAGTCAAAAGTTTACCTTGGAAAAATGGAGAGTTGAAGGATAAAATGAAGGACTTGGGTGACAAAATTTGGCTTAAATTACAGTTATTACATATATAACATAGTAAAATAATCATATTTAATGATAAAATTGGGTAAAAATTTACTATTTTGTCTTAGAGCAAGGGTTATTTTAGTGTGCATGAAGGTACCAATTTTGGGAAAATTGATGAAATGATGAACCATAAGGATATAAAAGAAAAATTTATGATTAAATAATATTTATGTGACCTAAATAAACCTTTAAAACATTAATATAAGGTTTTAAAGCATACATGTTATTCCAACTAAGGAGGTTTGCATGCATACCTATTGTGAATCCTTAGCCCTAAAGGCCCAAGTGAGGCTCATATACATTTTTGGTATTTAAAATGAATTAAAATTGGTAATAAAATGTTTTTATTTGTGTAAAAAATGTTTTTGATCCATTAGGATTCAAAGAAAGACATTGGAGTGTTAGGTTGGGTCTCAAATGGCAAGCACGCCTATTAGCAAGGCTTAGGCCTAGTGCCAAACAAGGGTAAGTTTTAATTTTTTAATCTTGAGGAGATAATAAATGATTAGAACATGTTTTTTGGGTTCATATAAATTTTTTTTATCCATTTTTTTGAAAATAAATTCATCATAAGGCCAATTCCTGGTTTTGAGGTTCCCAAACCCTCACAAAATACACTAAATGGCACAAATGATCATCTTGGAATGCTCATATCATTCATGAGCCTTTGAATGTGAATTTTATATATTAAATAAATTTTAAGGGGGTCCTTTATAATCCAAAAGTTCATTTTTGAGATAATTTTGATGTCATACCTTTATGAACAAAGGTTAAGAAGGTTGGTCACTCTAAAATCATCTTTAAACCTTGTTCAAGACCTAGAGGTGAAAATGAGCCTAAAAGTACCACCAAATGGAGAAATTTGAAATTAATTTATGAATATAAGTTTTTTCCAACTCCTATATTATCACATATATTGCCTTTTTTGTACAAAAATATATAGATCAGAGGAAAATAAGGCTTGTTTAGACCATTTGTAGTGGTGTGTAGGCTACAAGAGGAGTTAGGAGATGAAACAAACATTTTGGAATATTTACTCTTTAGATAACTCAAAATATTAACCTCATATAATAAATCATCTTATAAGTGCCTCAAATAGGCCTTCACTTTTAGCCACTCCACTAATCTAGCTGGTGAGGACTTAGAGAAAATGGTAAATCTTCATTTAGAGAGCCTTTTAAGGATATTTTCTTGTAACTGATGCCATGGAAACTCATTAAAAATTTAATTTCTCCTATTTTATGGATAATATTGTATATATGAAGAGTTTTTAGATTCTAAGTGTGAAGGGTGAAGGTAAAAGGACTATTTTGAGACTACCAAGTGTGATCATGCATGGAAAAGATGATAGGAAGGGCCAGGAGCTTCCCAAATGTATGTGAGGGATTATTACTAACCCATTATACTCATATTAATCATCAAATTTTATTATGTTTAGATTTTGGGTAGTTTTGGAAGGCAAATTATGAAGGGTAGTTTTCTATGCATAAAAAGGGGTTTTCTAACCATTTACAGGTCTGGGATGATTGAATATGATATTTTGAGATCTTTAAATGATATGTCTCATAACATCATTATCTCTCATTCATGTTTGACTTATATTCACTTGGTGACACATGTCCTTGTGCCTCTTCAACTTCTCTCTCTCTCTCTCTCTCTCTCTCTCTCTCTCTCTCTCTCTCTCTCTCTCTCTCTCTCTCTCTCTCTCTCTCTCATCTCTCTCTCTCTCTCTCTCTCTCTTTCTCTCTCTCTCTCTCTTCTTCCAAATGCTATAAACTGGGCCTTCTTAGCCATTATTTATATCTCTCTATTAGGTATGGAAAATTCATACCAAAATTTAGCCTCAAGTAATTTACCTCATTATAATGATTCACTAAGTGTAGATGATATCTTTTAGTCTTATGCAAGTGTGATGTTTATTTTTTCCTTCACATGTACTTTTACTAGTACCTAGTGTGTTATGATATTTTTCTTGTACGTAAACAACAAGTGTTAAGTGAGGTTGAAGGTATAGTGAATATCTCATCAATAGACTTTCTTATAATTCCTATTTCCTAATCCTTCCTAACCTATATTATCTCTTAGACCCCATGTTGAAGCATTGATGTGTGTGTGTGTGTGTGTGTGTGTGTGTGTGTGTGTGTGTGGTGTGTGTGTGTGTGTGTGTGAGAGAGAGAGAGAGAGAGAGGAGAGAGAGAGAGAGAGAGAGAGAGAGAGAGAGAGAGATGAGAGAGAGAGAGAGAGAGAGAGAGAGAGAGAGAGGAGAGTTGATTGAATGAATTGTATATGTAAGTTGTTCTTAGTTCCAAGGTAATATAAAAGGAATGAGTAGAGAATTTTTTTTGTTGTATCACCTCCATAGAGTAGGTTTACTTACAATCATTCTATATCCCTTTTCATCCCCAAGTTTAGTAGTAGGATTTGAGCTCATTGATACATCAAGGGGAACTAGCACCTCATCTAGAGATCCAAATCCTAATAGGGATACCTATAACCCTAAGCTGGTTACATTATTTCACTTGAGTGAGGATAATCATGTCCCATCTCCTCATTAGGTGCAAGTTTAAGTGATATGATATGTACATAGGGATATTATATATTTATGTATATGGGTTGATGGAGATGTTGACATGTGGCACACATCCCCTTAGTTAGTTATATGGGTATAATATGTTAGGATAATAGAGTAACTTGTGGAAGTATTACATTGGGTAATGGTTGGCCTACATTTAGATTAGGAGGTTATCCATCCATGGGTTAGATAGATGTATATATATAGGAGATGATTATCATGGTAAATATATCAAGTAAGCATTGAGTCTTCTATTGTAAGAGGATATTGGAGGTTGTCCCCTCGAAGAGACATTGTAGAGTTATTCCTTCCTAAAGGAGTATTATATTGTGTTTCCCTACCTTAAGGGTATTTTTGCTTATATTGAACATCAATATCATCATCAAGTGGTATCAGAGCTTTGATTTGGGCAATTTGTGGAGTGAAACCATAGTTTTTTTTAATCATCAATAACTTTTGATTGGTTGTAAATTTTTCCACAAATTTGTTACTAGATATGGATAATATTTAAAATAAGTCACAGTAAAAAAATTTAGATTTTTTGATTCATTTTGAGGGAGTTATTGCTATTTTAGGGTTTATAATAATTACACTATATCTTCTAAAATATAAGGAACTTTTATTCAAAATTTTTTCAGGAGATGTAAGAAGATATAAGAGTGTACAATCAAAAATTCAGATTTTTTTGAGTTAGTTACACCAAAATCTAGGACTATTAGTGAGTCCTCCCACTAGGATCATAACATCCCACCATGCTTCTAAATCTTAGACTCTTGGCTAGCTTTGTGCATGTACACAAGATCCAATACATGTATGAGCCCCAATAAAAACCCTATAATGCCGACGTAACCCACCCGCTTTGCGACTCAAACATGGGTGGTTGCTCTGATACCAAATGTAATGAACCACTACACCAAAAGCCTAGATTATTAGTGTATCCGCCCACCAGGATCATAACATGATAATAGGGACAACACATTTATTCATATAAAGTAATAACCTATCATCCTATAATCCACATTTTCCAAGTTACAAGTTAGGTCACTATTGTACTTGATTATCAAGCATTACATTATTCACACACATGCCAACATGTAGGGGAGAAATACATAAGTCTAATTCCCTATTTAGACAAATAACTATGTAGAAAGTACTCATTAATAGAGGGGTTTTTAGGGAAGCTCAACACCATGTTCCCACTAAACCATGTTTCCACAACCACTATGAATATGAAGAACTAGGGTTTTGCTATTTAATAAGGAGTGATAGTACATGGCATAAATATAAATACACTAGAGTGAAGTTTAGATAGAAACCAAAAGCATCCAGGTGGTCATATATATTTCTAATATGTATTCCATACTATACACTTGTGTCCAACTCAGATAGTAGCATTGACACAATTATCTTAGGTTAATTTAAGTGTCTATAGTTATAGAGGTATAATTTCAAAATTCAAGTGACTTATTGAGAATCTAAATACAATCTACTTTCTATTTTTTCTAGATCTATATTATATTAGCATAAAAAATAGATAAGTAACTTGTGTTCATTATCATTTCAATATCTAGCATAGTTATACTTTCTATTTTTAGTATATCTTAGATTAATAAATTCAGTCTATGTTTATATGAGTTTCAAAACTAATTATCATTATTTAGATATAATCTACCATCCTTGTGCCTTAGGTTCTCTCTTAACCTATATTCTCCTAATATAAATTTTAGGGTTGAACATTTGGTGAACCTGATTCGTATTAATGCATTTGTTTTGATTCATAGGGTTTCTAATCAGCTAGAGTTTCATATTTCTATAATTTTTCATTTATTTCTTATATTATTTTTGTATGCAACCTAAGTATAGCCCTATATTGTGAGGCATGCTTATTTAACACATTAATCTTCACCTCCTACCACCTAAGATGTCTAAAACCAAAGAGGAATCTAATTTTATGGATCATGATAATACTAATTTTGAGAATGAACAACATACTAATGAGGTTATCATAGAAGAATATTTTGATAATGAAAACCATGATTATTATGAAACTAATGAACAACAACAATATCATGAGAAATTGAATTATGTTGTGAGCATATTTGTCAAAAACCTAAAGATCTTGATGAAATTCTAAGAACCATATTAAAATATTAAAAACCAAAAAAGTATAGATGCACAAGTAGGGTCCATCTATTGATCATGATATTTAAACTATGTATCATCCCCATATACAAACAAACCTCCCCTTAAACACATTATCACTTCATTATTCTAATGGGGGTATGGGATATGTATTTCACCCTTTGTTCCCTGAAACTACTATTGCAACATTTTACATGGGAAACCTAAATGCTTCAACTAAATTACCAGTTTCAATGTCTATATCTACCCAACCTATGGTTATACCTAATTTTATGACTTCTCAAATGTCCAACCTAAAATATTAAGAGGTTCAATCTCTTTTCCAAAATATATAACTTTTTCAACCTAAGGTACAAATGTTGAACAAAATTATATGAAATATCCTTATTCTATTGATTCACAAGAGGTTTTGCAGAATCCTATTACACTAGAGATATCTTTGCATCCCTTGCCAATTGGTTTTGTTACACCTAAGTTCACATTTTATGATTGAAAGGGTTATCTTGAACAACATATTCAATATTTTTATGCGTCATGCCTTAATTTCACCTCTATTTATAAAATTTTGACCAAATTATTTCCTAAGAATTTTACAAACTATGCTTTAATGTGGTTTTAATATTTACCAACTCAATTAGTAAATGCCTCCAAACCCATTATGGATCAATTTATGGAAAACTTATTTATTAACATTACCAAAAATGTTTCTTATTCCTAAATTTAAAATATCGAGAAAGTAACCAATGAACTTATTAATGAGTATGTCTTGAGGTACAATACAGTGTTGGATAAAATGACTAATCATATGGAAGATAAATAACTTCAAGAAAAGTTTTCTTGTTCCTTTACACAAGTCCATTGTATTTGAAAAATTCAAATCTTTTGATTACTTATGCCATATTGTTTATGATATTGAAATTAATCTTATCTCATTGAAAAACTTAAGTGTTTATAAAATACACCAACTACATCTACATGTAATAGCAAGTTTACTATCAAACCAAGCTATAAGTTGAAACCTCTAGAGCCTAAAAAAGAAACAGCCACCATGGTTAATGTGGTGTCATAGCAACATAATAAACCTATATTATCTAATGCACCATAGAGATAATTTACATGATTGCCTAAGTGTCTCACTTCATTATTCCTATAGGTTGTAGAGTGTCATACTATATATCTCCCTCATCTTATAGAGGTTGATATGAGTAGACTCATATCCAAAGGGTATGATGAAAATGTTTATTCTGGATATCTCAAATTCCATGGGAATTAAACAAACATATGTTTCAACTTGAAAAATAAGATCCAAGACCTTATTAATGACAAAAAAGTTACATTTGATGATCCTCCAAAGGAATTAGGTTCACAACCTAGTGATCATTTATAAAATTAAGTATTTAAAAATCCTTTGTAAGATCAATCAAAGAAGTATCCAAAAGTGTAAATGGCATATAATGTGCACCCTCCTCCATATCATCATGAATACCCACTATATGTTATTATTTCTACCCATATATGGCATACATGTTCTATAGTTCAAAGACCCTCCATTAATTTCAATGAAAGTGTGATTAGGGATGATGACTTAGATATTCATTCCTTATTCATTTTAACATACCTTGATCACCAACCTATGCATATTTTTATGATAAAAAATGGTACACAAGATAACCTTTGTACTATGATATTAGTTTTGGATTTAGGTTATACCGATCATGATTTATATTGTTCAACTAGATTAGTTTGAGCATTTGATGGGACCTCATAATAGGTTCTTGGAGAAATTTACTTACCTTTATAGGTGGGTCCAACACATATGGTTATTACCTTCTTAGTTATATCTTCCCTGCATTTTTTTTATATGTTATTGAGATGACCTTGGATACATACACTTTGATAAGTGCCTTATACAATACATGGGTGTGTTAAAGACATTCATGCCAACCAAGTAATTGAAATTTATAGAATTCTATATGAACATCCTCTTGAACAAAATAAGTTTATACCAAGACAATTAATTATCAAAACTCATATGGTTAATCTTCCACAAATGGATAAGCCAAAAAAATTACCTTTAATAGGCATCTATTAATTGAGAGACAATTGCATGAGAGACCCATTATGGGTTCCATAGAATACTCATCTACTACACACCATATTAATATATCCAAAGCACCTAGACATGTTCCTATTACTGGTGTTCCATAGAAACATTAGTTCCATGAACCCTTACTATAGACTATTAAATAATGAGTTCCATGAACCCTTACTCTTACTATTTATTGTTCACAACCACATAATCCTATTATACATACATAGACAATAATAAATGTTATAATGCTAAATATTAAACCTATGCAAACTACTCATCAATATCACCATTTAAGTGGGGAGACCTATGATTATCCTTTGGATGAGATCATTGGATAGTATTTTCCTATCATAGATTTGAAAAATAACCAAAAATTAAAAAAAAAAAAACTTCAAAAATGCAAAAATATATTCAACATTTATATATTATCTTAGCTCTTTGGCATATATGTTGTCAGTTTCATGTTGGTAGATGGCATATCAAGATTTTAAATATACACATGTTTCACACACATATTAAATGTGATACAGGCATACATATACACATGATTTATTCACTTTTAGATTTTGGGTCTTCAATCTACTCATATCACCAAGATGTTGAGAGAATATGCCTTTATGATCATGATACATCCAGTTTATATCGTTATATGGTAATTTTACATTATCATGTTTGAGTTCTTATATGTACTTACACATGACTTTATCTAGGCTTATATATTTTTTTGTGCACTTGATATTATATGTACTTATCATTTTTTTCTAACACATATATCCAAGAACTATTATGATATGTTTATGAGTGTATTTCTTTGATATTATCTCACTTGTTTAAGAATTTGAATATGCTCCTTTGTTTGTAGCCATGTGCATTTTTTTACCTCTTTGAAATTTGAATATGTCATTCTTTGTTGTATGTTTTCATTTGAACATGTCACTCTTGCTTTTATGGACATTGGAATAAGTCATGTCCCTTTGGTTTTGTGGAATTTGAATATGACCATTATTTTATGCCTCCTTGGACCTTTTTCTTTTATTTAATTTTTGAGTGATCTTATGTGTGTGTTTGATTAATTATTGAGATTTTGTTTTTATTATATATATGCTTCCAAGATCTATATCATGCATTTTAAGACTTGGTGTGGTCACATTATTCATATTTCAATGATATATCTACCTAGACATGTTCCTTCTATATGATACATGGTACATTTATTGTTTGCATGGTTATATTATCCTTTTGGTGTATGATAAATATAATTTTATACTTCCATTCACCTCAGAAGGGGGGAATATTAGTGGAGGCATATCATAGAGGCATAAATTAAACATTGTTTCATATTTTTAGATTATAGTGGGGGCATATTATGAAAACACATTCTCCACATTTTCCACAGTTTTAGATTGTATTGGGGTCATGTTATGAAAAAATATTCTCCACATTTTTCATAGTTTTAGATTTAGTGGTGGAATGTTTTGGAAACATGTCCTCCACATTGACACTTGCACCAATTTTTAGATTCATATTATAGTAGGGCCATGTTCTGAACACATGTTCTCCACATTTGCATTATTTTTAATTTTAGATTATACTAGGGACATGTTTTAGAAACATTTTATCCACACTTACACTAGTTTTTATTTTAATATTATAGTGGGGGCATGATTTTTAAACATTTTTTCCACATTTATAGGTTTCAAATTGGCAAAATTTCATAGTTATATGATTTAGATACACGTTTATGGTAGAATTTGATACATTGGTACCTTTTTTATACATAGATTCAGCATGAGACATATATAAGGTGCATATTTTATTCAATATATGCCCAAAAATTGCAAAGTCAAATTAGTTTCATATTTTAAACACTTTTAAGGATTATGATCACCCACTAGGTTAGATTGTTATGTATTATATTAAGCTAATCTACTACAATAGTTGGTTCAATTTTGATATGGTTGAGGTGATTAAATCATTTATTATTTCCAATTTTTATAGGTTAGACTTTATTAAATCATCTATCCTTACCAATTTTATAGTGTGAGTTGACTTTGTTCACTCACACTCACTAGGTTTTAAGTATGAAAAATTTGCATAGTTGAGCTAATCTTAATTGTTAGGTGAAAACTAACACTTTATCCAAGGTTGTGGGCACGTGTCCTCTAATATCTCTCTATATATTTAGATATATGAACTTTATAGTTTTATATTTTTCTTAATATCAGATATAATGATTTTTAGATGTATCTTTTAAAATTAAATTACCAAATTCAAGATGGTTGCATCGATACACAGGTGTACTCCTAAACCTTGCTCTCTTTCAATTCCAATCATTTCAATGCTTTAAATATCAGATTTTATGCACCAATTGTATACTTTAGCATATTATTGGTTGTAGGTGAGTCACCATATATACACTCAAGTTGGACTTAATTAAAGATAACATGTGTTGTACACAACCATGTATACATTTATTTCATTTTAACTAGTAATTTCATTAATAGATTAAATGGTAGGAAATGTAGACACTATTTATGAATTATATATCCCCTTAGTCTTGTACACTTGGAAAATATATATCATGAATTTACCTTTAGCTTCTAGACCTTTCCAATTACCAAAAGGATCACATACACTATCTTTATATGCCTAATTAATTATCTCTTAGTCTAACCAATGTAATTCTAATGACCCAAACCTAATATCTTTCCTAAAATGTTATACATCTGATTATCTTCCATCTCTACAAGTTTTATACCTACACATATTTTTCGAATACCCAAACACTTGCATCCAAGTTAGATGCATATATCAATGAAAATGTCATATTTTAATGCAAGTGTCTAGTTCCCTAAAGTCATCAAATTTTCAAATAAAATGTATTCTTATAGTTTTCCTAAGTTCTTTAATGTGAAATGTTATCCAAAAGGATTGGTATAAATATAATATTAAACCTCATTCATTCCTTACCTAGTATAGACCTAGAAAATACCTTGGAACTCATAAGGCAACTTACCAAAAGCGTTATATAAAACACTCAAGTGAACAAAGATTCCCTATTTAGCCTATTTCCATATTAGTGATAGGGAAAACACATCTATAGGTATTAAGTACTAAAGTAACATCCCATGAGACATATTTTTAAAGTTACCAGATAGACCATTGTTTTAATTGATTATCACATGTTTAATAATTCACACATAAGCCAAAATGTAGGGGATAATTAAATGATTCTAAGGTTCTCTTTGGAGTATTGTCTATGTAGGTATTTATAATTGATAGAGGGGTCTTTGGGATAGTTTGACATTATGTTACAAATAACCCAATTTTCTCATAACCACTATGAAGATGAAGAACTAGGGTTTTACTATTTGACAAGGAGTGATAATTCATGACCAATATCTAAATGCACTAGAGTAAAGGTGACACATAACCCATAAGCATCTAGGTGGTTTCATCCAATTATAGTATGTCTTTTATACTAAACACTTGCATCTAAGTCAAATAGTAGTATTGACATAACCATATTAGGTCAATGCAAGTGTGTATAGTTATAATTTCTAAAATCGATCGACTAATCCATAATCTAGATCTAATATAATTTCTGCCTATTCTAGATCTAGATGTAATTAACATTAGAACCAGCTAAGTATCTTATGTTCATTATCATTTAAATATATAACATAGCAATAATTTATAATCTTATAATATAACTATGTAATAAATTCAATATATGTTTATCTCAGTTTAGAAACTAATTAGACTATTTTACAAATAGTCTACCATCCTTATGCCGTAGACTATATCTACCCATTTTAAACCTAGACTCCCCATATTTAAATTTTAATGTTAAACAATAACACATATTATGTGATTAAAATTCATATATGTCATCATTTTTAAATACTTGGTAAATGGTAGTATACTTTAATTTTTTATTCTTCTCCCCTCTTCACACCTTCACCATTTTTTTGAATCTTTGCTACAGTATAATTATTTCAATCATATCTAGTTACAACTGTTCCACGAAACATACATGCATTTCCATGCATATTTAAAAGCTTTATTATTCTTCTCCAAGTGATTTACCATATTTACTAACTTTTTATTATCCATTTGAATATTATAGTTTATTTCTTCCCATGGTTAGACTATGAAATGAAATATCAAAAAAAATCTTTATCAATCATCAAATATGGAAGAAAATACACATATAAATCTAAAATGTGTTAACAATACCCTTATACACTTTATAAGGAAAATTTTCCCTTATACCATATGATCCATAATAAAATTATATAATCTAATGAAAAATTCACTAAAATGAATTTAAATTTACTTATATATTAATGTAATGATATAGATGTTTAAATAAGCATACATATGCCAAAAAAATGATGGTGGCTACATCTATGTCTACCATCTACATTTTGTTTTCATAATGTGAATTTTAATTCTCACATTAATTCTTAAATTGCTTATACATCATATATCACACAATTTTTATGTTACTAATAACTTTTAACCCTTCCAATATTTAAGAAAATGGGTCCTAAACAATTATGTTTATTTTTAGCTTGTATATGAGTAAAAGCTACTCTTACATATTATTATTTGAGATAAAATTATTCTTGTAATCAACTAAAAATATCATTATGTGTTGAATTAAGTCAATAAATTAGTGAATTATGTGAATAAAATGGAAGTAAGTAAATGAACCAATAAAATGAAATAAATGATTCACATAAGAAGTTACTCTATAAAAATCTAATTTGGGAAATATCTATAAGAGTTTGGTTATTAATACTCATTTTTACCATCATATTGCAATATTTAAAATCCATTTTATCAAATTTTAATGTGAATCTTAAAATCCATTATGGGCCTTCTCTATCATGACTATGATGCTCAAGATACATTTTGGGATTTCTACAAAAATAATATAATGTTTAATAAGGTTTCATTTTTATGGATAACCTACGTTTTCAACATACTTGACTTCCATTCTTAGCTTTAAATAATATTTTTCCTAAATAACTATCTTAAATCACTTTTGAATTATTTAAATGATATAATGGGATTATTTATTATTATAATTGATAAACTCATTTTTCTATAGATGTCTAAACATATTTCATATAAAGGGATGTGAGACACATTGATTCAATTTTTTTTAGGCAATTTGTTCTATATTTTTCTCTAATATGTATCATGTATGAATTCAAATAATGGTAAAAATATAATGATCCTCTAAAATAGTAAAATTTAAAATATCATACTAGATCCAATACAAATACAATATGTCAATGCAAAAAGTGGTTTGGGGGTATAGATAAGAGTCATGATTATCTATGTGGTAACGTAATAGACAAAGTTTTAGTGGTAAAAAATGTAGTGTTAAAAACATAGTATGACAAAAATTTTACAAGGACAAAACATAGTGAGTAAAAATGTAGTAATATTTGTAATGTTGTAAAAATGTCACAAAGAGCATAATTATGATAGATTAGTGATTATCACATTGTTTATTTATTGTCTAGTTCATTTTTGTGATAGTAGTTGACATTTCACGATGGAAAAGTAATGCACCAAATTTACAAGAAAAAATAACAAAGGAAAATGTTATTTTTTGAGGTTGAAAAGTATGTCATCTTCTATGTGAGTGCATCTTTTACTATTTTTTTTCTTTAAATGTTTTATCCTCACTACATTTTTTCCTTTCTATGTTTTATCCTCGTTAAGTTTTTCACGCTACATTTTTGTCCTCTAATTTTTTGATGGATGCCAAAAAAGATAACGGATTTGAACATGAAATATACAAAAAAAATATAAAATGTAGGATTAAATAGATCCAAGGTGTCATTATATAGTTATCAATAAGTGTAAGAGGTAATAAAAGATAATACAATCCCTTTAATTGGTAATTGTGAGGTATCTAAACTAAGGAAAGTAAAGGTGTCATTAGAAAATAACCATGAGGTGTAAATAAAAAAACATGGAAAAATGATAAAATAATAACATATATGTACTAATTTAAGCATGAATTATAAAAATAATATAATATAATCACCAAATTATAAAATAAATAGTATAAGGTTAGGATACTTATCTTGGGTTGAATTATTGATGAATACATCTCCCACCATGGTTAAAATGACACTCCATGAGAGATAGTTATAGTGTAATTTAAGATGAAAATAATAATAACTAAGTAGACCTAAGTTGAGGACTCCAAATATTAGGTGTGAATTGTTATTTCAAATGATCCTCTTGAAATATTAAAGTCCTTATACTAACTAGTCTTTCTCAGGTGTAAGATCCTTTTCCTTTCCTTATTAAGAAAGTGGATTTATGTACATGAGAAAATTGGGTTGAATTTATATAATTTTATAAAATAAAAATTGGAACCCTATAAATATATATATAAACCCTAAAATTCAAAACTTTAACTTATCCATTATTGTCATCCCAAACAATGGCATATAAACATTTCTAGTATACATAGTACATCATCAACTTGGAAAATTTCTTCAACATATTTTAGGGGTGGGGATGGAATTTAAAAAATCATTATTTATGTTAATTAAATTAAATAAACAAAAAAAAAGTAAGATTAGAGGAAAGAGATAGAGAAATAATCTTAGAGGAAAATCAATTTCATTTTGTGGTAGGAATGAAGGTTGTAGTAAGAATGTATAAGCATGACATAATAGGTGAGTAATGTTTTGAGTTAACCCAACTTGATCCTAGTGTATAAATTATATATTACACTTATATATTAATGCACTAATTCCTATGAATAAAAAAATTAGTAAGTGAAAATAAGGTGTATACATATACCCCAACCAAAACTTATCATGTGTCATAATAGTGTAATTCTGGATGATGGTTCTAATAAATAACATTGTATCATATGATATGAAGTAATTTTTATAAATAAATGATGATAAATGTGATATAAATAAAATTAAAATATACATAACTTAGATTATCTTTCCTTTAAAATAAATTCATGTTGATCATCAAAGGCACAAGAGATGCTTATGGTAACCCAAATTTTATAAGACTACTTAGACTAAAGAAATGCAAACATATGCATATGACTCTAAATTATAAGTATATGAATATATCAAGGATGGTGGTACTAAAATTTGTCTATATATTCATGAAGATAAATAATATATTACATCAAGAATACCCAAGGGAATATAAGTTGTTAGGAAGGGATCTAGATAGTAAAAGGGTAAAGAAAATAATATGTTTTAATGACCCAAATGAAAAATAATGTTTTATATAACATAAATTTATATGGCCATTAGGTAAAGGATATAATAATTACTTATATAACCTAAAGGTTATTAATAATGAGATGAGATGATAATATGCATTTTGATATTCATAAATACAAGGATGGTTTATTCCAAATGACCCAAAGTAAAAATAGGAAATAAACATTTAATATACCAAACATATCTAATAATAATTTAATAAAAATAAGATAAAAACAATTATATCATATAAAAAAACCAATATATGTAAATTATATTTGAGGAAATATAACTTAAAATAAAACATTTAGGTTGACTCCCTAGGTTTCAACATTTGAAACTCTAAAATCTATTGTTTTCAAAAAGCTAATATGTTTGAAAAAGATGAACAATGAGAAGTAAATAAATGCGTAAGGTTTGAATAAAATTAATTTTTTCAAGGGGAAATAATTAAGGGATGGAAAAATATGGTGGCACTAAGATGAAACATGTTATTTATCATTAAAAATAAAATTTTATCAATTTGGAAATACCAAGCATTTTTGACATCTAAATGTTTATGAACTCTACATACCTAGTCTAGATTTGGATGAAAATTGAAGTATATAGATATATCCCATGAATTAAAAGTAATAAAAATAAATATTCATACCTTCCCATTAAAAAATCCCCATTCCTCAAATATGACAAAGACATCAGTCCACTATGAGGTTACGTAAAAATACATGAAACATGAGATAGACATGAGGCCTCATACTATGGTCTACTATCTTACCATAATATAAATAACTTAAAAATATAATATGAGGCTAATAATTGATTTTAATATTCAAAAAGGTTATGGGGCATGCCAATTATTTAATCACATTTTTTGGTGATTTTGAATTTTTATATTTTTTGCCTTTTAAATTTTTTTTTACTTTTGATTTTTTTTTTAATTTTCATAATTTCCATCTCCATAATGATTCATAATATCATGAAATAGGATTTTAATATTACAATATAATATATCTTACATTTATATTCTATATAAGAGAACCTAGAAACCAAGACATAGATACTCCTAGACTCTCACCTTGAAAAAGAGTAAAATCTTAAATCTAACCTCAATGTGACAAATAATGGGGTGAAACTATATAGAAAGAGAAGTGAAAATTAAATTGAATAAGTTTCACTAGATGTAAAAAATGTATAATGAAGGTGAGAAAATTTATAAAAAAATTGACACTTTAATAATAATAAAGGGTAAGATATGGATGAAATACATGTATATATACTATAGTTTTTTTAATTAAAAAACCAATTAAAAAACTTGAGGATAAAAAATAAAACTCTTGATCATTACCTTTTTCTAAAATACACTTAGCTATAGTTATGATTGGGATCTACAAAGAGGTAATATAAGTGGTGGGTGATTGCTATAAATTATTTATTGATTACTCATGGTCTTACAATGTAATTCACAAACTAAAAATACAAGAGGTATATAAATAATAGGTTGGATCCTAAAGGCATAAAATGATGAAAATGACAAAGATGAATAAAAATGTGAGGATAAGATCTGATATGTATAAAAATCTAGGAAGTATTTATGGAGTAATGAATATATGAGGTATTATCCAATAAGTGCATAATGTTGGAAATATATAAGAGGAATACAAATGTGAAGGGAATATCCAATGGGAAAAAAATGTAGATATTAAATTTTCAGGTGTAATAATAATGGGTTGGTGTTTATGAAAAAGGACCTATTGATTCCCAAATGTATTACAATGAAAATCACAAAATAAAATCCAATAAGAATAATAATAATATGGAAAATCCATGAGGAAAACATTCAGGAGAGAGGGAGGCCCTAGGTAATGTTATGGTATGAAGGAAGATCCTAGAGGTAAATTAAAGTAGATTGGAACCATGAGTCATAAAATATGAAGAGGATACCGAATGCTCATTAAAGTCATGTATAAATTAGACAAAACCATAACAAAAGAGAGTTATAATAAACATAAAAATAGTGAAAACATAATATATAAGATATATTAAATGTATATCTAAGTGAAATGAATTAAAATAATGGATAAAATGAAAGATCTGAGGAACATACCTCAAGAATGATATTTTTAAAAAAGAATAACATTTTTACGATCTTAAAAATGTGTCCATTAATTTTTAATAGATATGTACTTAGTCTAGGAATTTATGTGATGATAAAATGACCCCACCATTTTTGGGATAATTTACCATCTGTATTGTGGTTGTGATCCAATTTTAGTATAAAATATCTAACATCATTTTTTGTTTTATTTTAAAATTTTCTTATGTTGATCACAATATAATTTTTGTATTATTGGTTTTATTATAGAGTGTTCGTGCATATCCCATAAATTAAATATAAGGTGTAAAATAGAGTTTCATATAATTCATAATTGGTAATGATTCATTGAATATAAATTCATAATGATAGTAATTGTAATTCTAGTGGTAAGATATATTTGTCATAGATTAGAGAGAAAATATTTTATGTATTGGTAGTATGAATTCTAGTGAAATATTCACCAAGGGTAGGATAAATTTTATGATACAAATCAATGTCACAAAATCAAATTTTTTTATATAATATTTTGTTAAGTATTTTGTGATTTATTTCCGATTGGCCATTATATTGAAGATGAGAAAGTGTGGATAACTTGTGTAATATTGAATTTGGATAAACATTTATTCATTTCTTTATTTTTTAAATTCTCACAACAATGAAAAATGATGGGTGTGGAATTAAAAAATATACTAGAATAATTTGGTTGAGGATGAATTTCTATATAGTGATTCCAATAAAATTAGAAAGGGGCATAGATTCAACCAACTTAGAAATGTAATTATTAGTGGTAATGATTAATGTGTGGCCATATTTTTATCAAGGTAACTTACTAATGAGGTATAATATAACCACATGGATAAGGGATATGAGCTTAAAGATTTTAAAGTTATACTATATGTGAATGGATAATATCATCATGTAGTTGGAAAATATTACACTTCTTAGAAAATGTGATGGAATATTTTTCTAATGTATGTCAATGATAACACATACATAAGATTTTTTAGCCTATATCATGGTTGATAAAAATGATTACCATGATTTTTTTCATGTGTTTGATTAATAATATGATGTACCATGTATTTAGAAACATATAAAATAACATTTAATTTAAATTTTTGATACTATAAGATGTTACTTTTAATAACATATTTGAAACCTTGTTTGAAAATTTTAGTATTTTTCAATAATTATCCTTGAGAAAGTGTGTTTGGTTTACTAGATACTTGATGTTGTCCTTACAGCAAGGGATTTGTCTATAGGTTAAATACCAAATTTTATAAATGATGGTATCATCCTTAGTCATTATGTTCTTGTGGATTTATGCATATAATCAATAAATTAGTTTTTATGCAATGTTTGATGTTGATGAAAGAGAGAGCCTACATAAAAAATAGAATCTATGAAAATATTTTGTTCTCATGAGATTGCTTCATTCATGAATTATTGAAAAATATTTTTTAAGGTTAATATAAAGCTTAGAATATGATTTAAGGTTTTCACTTTTACATTTATAAGCTCCATTTATATATTGAAAAATAATGTGGGAATCACCTAAATAATGTAAGTAAGTTATGTCCATATCAATGGATATTTGAATTTATATAATTAGAGATTCATATTTAGCCATGTTCTTGATAAAAAATTTAATTAAATTTTTTATGTGGTGATATTTCTAAAAGGATAGAATAGGATACACCCTGACCAAAATCCTTGTTGAACCTTAGCTTGATCATAATGGAGGACCCCATTATCCTTTTGAAATTTAATTATAACCTCTTATTATTTTATTATTTATTTTTATTGGTCATTTTATGTTGATTATTTTATATTTCAATTTATTAAATTATTTGGGCCTCAAGATTAGCCATTGAATTATGGAAATGATCTTTAAGATACATCTCTTGATAAACACCTCAAGTAAGAGTATGTATTCACCAAGAAGGATATCCTAAATGGGGATTTGAATTGAAATAGATATAAAAATAATTTGACTTATGATCACTTCCCATTGTCCAATTTTTGAGTGATAATTTTTAGGTAAAATTCCATGAGGAGCACTAGTCATTTACTAATTATATCAATAGGAAATAAAACCTTAGATAACAAATGGAAAATAATTTATGTATGGACAATGACATATGTCATTTGATAAAGAATTTAATGCTAAAAAATAGTAGATATTTTTATTTATTGGTGTAATCTCCCATTTAAATACTTGTGTAGTCATATAAATTGGCATTTAATGTAATGAGTGCCACTTGAGACCAAATTATTCTTAACTTAGCCCTAGACCTATCTAGGGGCATATTTTGATCCTTTTCCAATTTATATTCACTTCTATCCCATGCCCAAACATACCAAAATCCACATTAATCCATCACCTAGGCATCCCATATCTTTTCACACATGTTCCAGGCACTTGAAAAATAATGTGACCCCTTTAGTCTATAATGTAGTGCACTATTGGAAAATGGGTTAGTGATACTAACACTTAACTCTTTCTACCCCTAATGAATATAATTCCATTATTTTAAGTGTCTTAGGATTTGAATAGACTCATTTCATTTCTTGAAAATAATTATACCACTATATAAATATAACTCTCATTCATTCATCCCTTAGATGTAAATTCTCATGAAAAATATCAAAATTAATTATGCAAATTAATGTCATTGATATCTATTTACCCCTATTTTTGCATACATCCATATATATCATCCCAAAGCATAATTTTAATTAGATTCCCAATCTCAATTCACACTTAAATAATTTAAATTATCATCCATAATTAGACATACTATCATCACTTTCATTTTAATTATCACTTATATTGGGATAACTACATTAGGATTGATCCACTTTCGAGGTGTTGGTATGTAGGAAATGCTTAGCAAATGGGGTGTTGAGGTCATGTCCAGTCTACCCTACTAATGCCAATATTTTTATACTTGTGGTTTTTAAAATCTTAAAAAACATGAAGGCTTAGGTTTTCATAATGAAAAAATTAAAAATAAATAACAAACAATGATATAGGTCTTGGTCATGTAGGCACATTCTTCCTAAAATAGAGCAAAGGTCTACCCTAAGTTTCATTATTTTATCTGCATAGGTCAATAGAAAAACAATGAAGGTCATTACCATCATATGCTTTTGGAAAATAGGGTCACACTACTATATAAGGAGGGTTATGACACCTATTTCCATTTGAAGGCACTCTTCCCTATTCTTACATCACTTTCCATCTTATCACTAATCTATTTCAATCATATTTTTTAGATAAGTACCTCCTTTATAATTCATTACTATTTATAGGCCAAGAAAACAAATAAATTATTGTAAAAATTTGTGTCTATTATTATTATAGTATTTTATTCCCTAGTTTACATACTCAACTCTTTATTTACTTAGAGTTTTACGTTAATTCTCAAAATAGTTAAATCATTTGGTGAACCTTACTTCAAATGGTGAAAAACCTTATCCCTATATGATCCTCGGGTTTGTATCATTATTCTTCCCTATATAAATTTTTTGGGTTAGGGTTTTTATATTTCATATATTATATTTTATCAACTATCTTTCATTTTTTTAACTATATGCCATATTAAAAATTTATATCTCTTCCTTTAAGAAGTGTTAGGCTTAGTGGTAACCCTATTGAATATACCCAAATTAATCTCATTTTATCTTATACCATAGATAAATGACCAATTATAACCCCACTAATTTATCCTTCACATCCTAATTATGTGTTATTTAGTGATAATACTCATAACATGAGCAATAAAAATAAAATCTTAATGTACATAAGAAGGGACTTGAGACACACTCCGCCTCTCCATGATGACAATATTATAATCAATAAGGATGATATATTAAAAAAATTTGGACATAATAATAAATAAAAACCCCATGATCATGAACATATTTTTCAAGTTATATTGGAAATAAATAACACATCACTTAGTCAATCCTTTAACCCCATAAATGTCAATATTGTTACACCTACTATTGGGACAATTCAAAACCTACAACAACCTTCTATAACTAGACAACTCTCACCATTGGAATCAAATACTATGGTGATTAATATACCTCTTCTCTAGATTTATAATCTATTTTGTAGGATATCCATTCTCTATAGGATAAGGTGTTACATCTTTATCAGGGTACAATTAGACCATCTCATGCGTTGGACTTGTTATATTCTCCTATGTACACCTTTGGCATATAATATAGTGGAAACTAATTTTAAATATAAATTTATAGAATTGAAGTTATTTTTTATGGTGGTAAGTTTGACATAGAACATTATCTATGGTCCTTTCATGCAACATATTTGGACTATGTGTCTAATGATTAGCTCTTCACTAAGATGTTCCTCATAGTTTAAAGGACTATGCATTACAATGGTTCTATGATATCCCTAGTGAATATATTAAATCATTTAATCCAATCACATATATGTTTTTGGAACACTTTCCAATCAAAATCAATGATAAAGTTTTATATGATCAAGTTTCTCAACTAAAGAAAAGGCTAATGATTCCATTGTAGAATATGTCTTGTAATATAAAACCATATTAAAAACTATGACTATCCCCATGGAAGATAGAGAATGCCAATACATATTAAATAAAATATTATTAATATAATTACATTAATATATATTATTCAAAAGGTTTCCATAATTTATATATTTATGCCATACAATGAAAGAATGAGAAGTCAAACTTCTCTCCATGGGAAATTTAAGGTATGCAATAGAAATAGATTCCTATAATAAGAGTTAAAATAAGTCCCCATACAAGGTGAAGCCAAATCAAAAAATAGTGATCAACATATAATAGATAACACAACATTAGATCCAACACTTCATCTAGTTTTACTAGTTCCTCTAAGGATAACTTTTACAAATCTTCCTAAAATTCCATCTTACATACTCCAGTGACTCTTGAAATGTAATGTCATACCTCTCCATCCGATAAAATAGGTTGATATGACTAAGCCTCCTCTAAATAATTATGATTCCAACCATTTTTTGATTATCATAAGGCCCTCAACCATACTATGAATAGATTCATCAACTTATAACATAAGATCCAAGATTTGATATAGACTAATATCATTGATGTGAGCACTCCAACAGAAACACCCAAATCATAGCAAAAAAAAAGCCAAAAAAAATGAAAATATTCTATGATCCATTTATAAATAATATAACTAATGAGACAATAGACACTTCAGGTGTTAATTATAATTATCAAGCATAGCCACCACTAGCATTATATCATACCTATAAAATAGACACACCCTCTACATAATATCATTGTTGTTTATCATACTATAGTGCTAACTAGGTCTATTATCAATTTATTATAATAGAATATTGTTTTTTATGGCTAAAATTTATATGTACTCTTTATATGACATTATAATGATCATAATCCTACTTAAAGTGTCATGGTTGATAATGGGTCAAGCATTAATATGTGTAATATTACACTTATACAACACTTGGGCTATTCAAATTAAGATATTTCACTCACATATGCAATTATTCAATGCTTTAGTGGCCATTTTCATAGATCCATTAGGGATATCATACTTCTATTACATGTTGGTCCCATACATTTGGCCACTAGATTCATAGTGGTCCCTAGTGCTGACACATTTGACATGTTATTAGGTACACCTTGGATACAATATCTCTGAGCCATCCTCTCCACCATACACATATGAATTAAGTATATAAATGGTAATAAAGTTATTATAGTTGGGGGCCTTTCATATGAGTATCATTTACCCACTCCATAACTAGTTACATAATAGTCACCAGTAACATTTCCATCCATCACCATACCTTACATATCATTTGAACCACTAGTATAGGTGAGGTCTAATTTTTCAACATTACCATATATACATAATCTCCCACAAAGACATTTATTAGAGACACCCTACATTAGTGACATGTTATGGATTATAGGGATCCTCTCTCTACCCCATTCACACCTATATCAATGTTATTGATTTCCCACAACACTCCAAATAGAGGATTTATGCTAGTTACAACTTCTTCTAATAGATGGGTCCCCAAGAGCCCCATAGATTCATAGCCACACATCACAGTTAGCTTCAACTATAGATTATTCAATACATCTAGTTCTTTGATATTAGATACTTCTTTACACACCATGTTTAGTCACTTTTACTTTCATTGATATAAGTCACCTCGATAGTGAGTCTCTTACAAGACTCATCAGTTAAAATGTTCTCCTATTATTTATACATAGTTTCATTTTCATGTTGCTTGTACATATCTTCCATACTTATAAAATATAAAAACATTCAAATATTTTTTAAATAAATACAAATTTTAGATTGTATTCATTTCCATGTTTACATTCATTCTATTTTACAGGTATTATATACATTATCTATGATAATATAGTTAGTTTTATCATACATATAAGATTTACTTGTTCCATTCATGTCTTCATAGATTAATATAGGGATCAGATCCTCTACATAGATCTAGATTTGTACTCTCTACCCATTGGGTGCACTACACATATACATAAATTCAACATTGGCATATTAACCCATTGGAGCCATCATACACATAACTTCTAATTTTATAAGTTATAATATTTTGTATTCCACATCCTAGATTTAACATTGATTATATCTTGTTATTGATCATCATATACTACATTTATTTTTTATTGACTAATACTACTATAGACTAAACCTATGTACATCTTTGATATTATACATATTCATACCACATGATTATGCATACTTTTATTTATATTTTTATTAGTTTATATTTGATTGTGGTTCTTTAATTTTACATCTAATCAAGGGAATTTGAATATGTCATTGTGTTATGGCTCTAAGAAAATTATTTTCATTATTTGTATGCTTTACATATTTACCCATGTACTTATGTGTGCTTCTTTATTATGTATGTGGACATTTGAACATGTCCTTCCATGTGGATATAAGCCAATATTGATTTATATTTTGTGTATACAAACATTTTGACATGTCCTTGTATGTGTGATCTTTCTCAAAATTAGTGACATGTGCCCATGTCCTTTGTAGTGTGGCCCCTTGGCATATTTTACATGCCTCATATGTTTATATTTATGATTTAATATATGATTCATTGCCATGACACTTGTATCTTGATTTTTACATTCACATCTAATTTATGATGCCATGAGGGACCTCATTCATCTCCCCTTACTTCTTGGGTGCCATGATGGGCATCAAGCCCCATCTCCCTCAGTAGGTTACTCAGATTATATTAATTTTTTTTTCATATGCATACTTAAATTGTTATATATATCTTGAAAACCTTGTGAATGATAGATATAACATAAATCATACATTGAAAACTTATACTCAAACTATTTTATATTCTGATGTCATGTATACATATTTTATTGGTTTATCACATAGATATCATATATTTTTAGTATAACACACATGATGCATGGATTTTATTTTGTGGATAATTATTTTAAAGGTTAAATAACTCCCCTAAAAATATGAAAAAATCATATGGTTTATCACAAATATCATTCCATCCAAGCTCACTCAAAACACATATTACAAAGCTCAGACTCAAGAAAATATAATGAAATATTGTCACACAAAAATCAATCTCAATTTCCCTTAGAAATAACAATTTTGGACAATATCATACTACACTACCATAATCATAGTGTGCTATAGTCCACCCACCATGATACTATCTAGTAGCCTCAAACACAAGATTCTACACTTTTTTAGAAAGGTACAATAGTTACAATTTAGATTTTACATAGCCTCAATCACAAATTATCATATATGTTCAATATATACTTAGTTTTTACAAAAAACATAGGTTTTAATCATATTATTGGAATCATGTGTGGCATGAAAAATCTTGTTTTAGTTTCAAATATATATATAGACACATATTTCTATGACTCATTATGGAATCCATATGCTTAGATATCAAAATTGGTGGTATGTAGATGGAAAATTATTCCCATATGTTTAGCTTTGTACTAGTTATCTTAGATGGAATGAAAATTCTAGGTAATTCTCCATATTGTATACTATAAACACCATATGAACTAGTTTTACACAAGGAATACACTAGATTGATGCCTCATTTCATATATAGTAGTTGGCATTCTCGATTAGCCTAGAGCCATTTTTACATTTAGGAGTTTCCATATGGCCCAAAGCCATCTTAGAGATTTTAAATTAAATTACACATTTTTATATTTAGATTTATATAATAAACATGAGTAGGTGATGATGGATCCATATCCTAATTGAGTTCTTGATCCACCTATATGAGAGGGATGGATAACTCATCAATCCAATCTAAGTTATTCATAGATTATGATCTATTGAGTAGGGGTTAGAAACGATGGATTTAAGGCCAAATTAATTTATTCAGCCACACACACGGAGATTAGGAAAGCCAATAGCCCAGTCCAAGCTATTTACTATTTGATCATCATCTACACATACAGGATATCACTAGGTTTTTACATTAGTTCACATACCCAGTGAGGTGTATTCATTATTTTCCTCTCTCTATCATCTCTCTTCTTAATTTATATCTTTATTTTTTATATTTCTTAAGTAAGGACTAATATATACATGTTTCTTTTTTGGGACACACAGTGTAGCATAGTTTGAAAACTTAGACTTGCATTCATTGGCTTTACCTCTTATGTAAGTCTAGCTATATCTCTCTTTCCTTTATCATAGTCATTTTTATTTTTAACATTTCAATATTAAATGGATGGGTAAATATAATAATCAAAAAAGTAATTTAATTCAATGAGTGTCACTTGATAGCACCCTATTCTTAGCTTATCCCTAGACCTATTTTAGGGCCTCTTTTGATTCTTTTATAGTTCATATAAAATTCTAGCACAAGCCTATATATACCTAAATATAAATTAATCCATCACCTAGGATTCTCAAATATTTTCACGCACTTGCAAATCACCTAGAAAATAGCAAAGGCACTTTGGTTTATAGTGCAATGCAATATTATCAAAGGGGGAAGTGATATTAAAACTTAGCTATTTATACTCTAATGGATATATTTTTATTCCCTAAAGTATCTTAGGTTAAGCCTAGATTCATTTCATTCCTCAATAAGCATCAAAACACTGTAAAAATACCACTCTCATTCATTATTTCCTTAGAAAATTCTCATGAATAAGCTTGTAAATAGTTATGAAAATTAAGGTCATTGATCCCTATTTACCCCTATTTTTGCATACATCTATGTAAAGTATCCTATAGCTTAGTTTTAATTATATTCCAAATATCAATTCACAATTAAATAATTAAAATTGGCATTTATATTTAGGCACACTAGCATCACTCTCACTTATGCCAATACTTATATTAGGTGAACTACATAGGGCTTGATCTCCTTTTGAGTTATTTGTATGTAGGTAATTCTTAGCATATTGGGTGTTGAGGTACCATCTATCCTACCCTACTAATTACACTCTTATTATAATTATTTTTTTCAAAACCCTACAAATCATTAAGGCTTAGGGTTCCATAGTGAAATCGATCAAAATAAAGCACATACAATGATCTAGGTCTTAGTCATTTAGGCATAAACATTCGAGAATGGAGTGAAGGTATACCTAAAGTTTCAATATTTTATCTACATAGGGTTAATAGAGAAACACAAAAGATCATTAGTGTGGTGGGTTATTATAAAATAGTGTTGCCCTACTATCTAAGGAGGGTTCTAACTCATATTTCTAGTTGATGGCATTATTCTAGTCCTACATACTTTATAGCCTGCCACTTATCTATTTCAGTTAAATTTTCTAGAAAAGTACCTCATTTGTAATTCATTTATATTTATAGGCTAAGTAAACATATCAAATATTATACAAATTAGTAGCTATTGATAATATAATATTTTATTTCCTAATTTATGTACTCATATCTTTATCTACTTAATGAATTACATTACTTCCCAAAATAGTTAAATAAACTTCAAAGTAGATTTTATATTTACATGTAGAGTTTTCCAGGCCTTTCTATTTCTTGACATGGTATTATGTCTAAAATCTTGTTCAAAATACTTAAATTTACAATATAGTTCTTTGGAATCACAAGACACTAAGTTTTATACTTTATTTAGGATTGAGTAATGATTTACAAAATGTTGTTCAAGTGATATAAAGCTATGCATGACAATAAGGTTGTGAACAATAAATGTTATGAAAAATAGGATTATACATAAAAAACACTTGTGCATAACATCAAATTGCTTATTTTCTAGACTAAGTGTTTGTTTAGTTTATTTAATATTACTCATGAACCTATATTATTTTAAATAATTCAATTTGGGTAAACAATAAACATGAGATCATTTTAATGCTTCTTCTAAGAACACCATGAGAGGTTCTCCATATTTAACAATTTCATCTTTACTCATCCAGCATATTCAGTTCCTTAGCCTTTTCACTTGACTAGATATTATTTTTACTCTCATCATGTATTTTCTTGTTGACTCTAAAATATATGATCCTTTTAAATTCCTCACACACTTTCTTAGACATTTACTATTTACAGGAAAACTATTTAGAATTTTTTCTTGTAATTTTCTCACTTATCTATCCTTCAAGATAAGGATACCCATATGACACCTCAAAAATAGGTGATATGTCTATTTGTTTAGGTAACTCAATTTCATATGAACTTGTTATAAAAAAATTCAACACTCATGTCCCAATATTCTTCAACTTTAACCTATTATATGTTCCTTTCTAAAATATTTATTTGCTTAAATGTGCTAAGATTAATTCTCCTTATTGATATATCACTTATATTATCTTCATATTTATTCACTACTTGTATTATGTAGTTATTATTTTTAGCTAGTCACATACTTGATGTAAGTCACACATATATTCAATAAAATATTATACTTGAATAGTGTTCCTTTGCTCAACTCTAAAGTTATAATTTTTAACTTATTTTGTACTACTACCATACACATTATAAAATTGTGTCCTTATAGTACTTTAAGTAATTAAATTTTTATACTCAAACTTAAATTTCACCTAAATTGAATCCCTCATTCCCATGTTACATTAAATCACTCATCACAATATATTAATAAGACTTTTGTTGACTACCTCCATATGTCCATATTTCTAAGGATGATATGAAAAATTGAATTGTAATTTGGTATTCACTTATTCCAAAATTTCCTATTTAAATTTCAAACACATTTCAAATTCATGTTTTAGATTATGTTGCATGAAAATACATACAACCTTACAACCTCTTTGAATTTTTTATAAATGTGTGTCACATTGAATATAAAAACGGTACCATATTTGAAAATTTATCTATAATTACAAAAATAGAATCATGCAATTTTTATGTTATAATAAATCCTTAAAAAAAACCTATGTTTATATCTTCCCATTATCTCTTTGTAATAATAAATTATTAATACAATCCTACATTCTAACTTTTGTTTTTGACTAACAAAAAAATCTACACTCTCGAAAGTAATTTTACACAAAATTACTCAGATTTTGCCATTAACATTTTTCATCTAATATGAATAAATTTTTTCATATCTAAAATTAAATAACAAACCTCCACCATTTTTCTCCTTAATAATTGTTTTGTACATTTACACTTTAGGTATGCACAACTAGACCCCTAAAAAAAACCCCTCTTGCATGAAATATACCATCCATAGTTCTCTTTCAATGCTTAACTATTTTGTGAATTCTTACAATTCTTACTTTATATATTAATATTATTTTAATATCTCTTTCATATATTCAAACCCAATGACTTCCATTTCATTTTGGTTCAACAAGGGATACCCTTTACTCAATTCATCTGCAACTTAGTGAACATCACCTAGATGCAATGAGTGCTAAGTGGATAATTCATTCTCATGAGAGATGGGTTAATGTGAACCACTAATCATGAAACATGGTTTAATTAGTTTGACTAAAAAAACTACACAAGTGAATCCTAATAACAATATTATAATTTGACTAGCTATGGAAAATACCTCGTCCTTATTACAACTTATAGATTTAGTAACAAATGAGTGTCTCAATATAAACTCAACCAATTTCATATATATTTTATTTAATTTACCTTCACTATTTATAAATTTTATTTCTTTATGGGGTTTTTATGATATAAATGCTTTAGGAAAAAATAATGCCTCAATGTATTTAGTACTTACACTATGACATAAATTTGTTAATCACACATTGATTATTTATTCTTCGTATAATTTAGTTTTTTATTAAATTAAGTGATAGGCATATATTATTGAACCATATTATATCCAATTTTTATGACACTCAAATCTAATTTTACTTTAACTTTTGTGAATAATGACAAGTTTAGCACTAGTTTCTTAATCACCTTATTATTTATGTACTGGAAAGTATATATCGCTTCTATGCTCTATACATATATATATATATATATATATATATATATATATATATATATATATATATATATATATATATATATATATATATATATATATACATAACATCAGTAATCCATACACACTTCTCACTAAAATTTTCAATGAATCTTTTTATAAAAACTCACAATTCCATGAAATACGTGTGCTTCAAACATGATTCTAGGAAATGACCATTTAGGGATAAATGGTACCTTCTTTGGATCCATCTTTAAACCTTCTTAGGAGATCAAATAACATAATTAAACTAGTGCATCCTTAATAAGCTATATTTCTTAAAATTATATACAAAATTCTATCTCATAATTAGTGCAACACTTGTTTTAGATTTATTAAGTTTTATTCTATCATCCTACTAAAAATAACATGTCATATAGATATAAAATGATAATTTTACTAATAAATGGTTTCAACACTTAATTCATGAGTCACATGAACAAACGCATCATATTAGCTAGCCCAAATAGCATGAATAACCACTCATTTAATCCTTCCTATGTTTTTGAAATAGTATTCATTCATCATCTTCACTTATATGAATTTGGTGATATGCACTCTTCAATTAAATATTCATGAAGTATTGCACTCCACTTAAATAATCTATCAAATAATACATACATAGAAATCGAAATATGTACTTGATGATAATATGTTTTATGGATCTATAATATAACCACATCATCCATTCACATTATTTATTACTATTAAGATTATAAAAAATGTGTATGGTCTCAAAAAGTTTCTCATTAAACCTTTACTTATATTTTCACCACTTCATTCTCTTTGGGTTTCAACATATATTTCACTTTTTTGTAAAATCAATGACTTATATTTATCATATGTATCCACCCATCTAGTGTATCATTACAATAAAATATATAACAACTCACTTAACATCTTATTTAATTTTTATGGAAGCATTTATTCTTTGATTGTGCTTATAACTGGTGTGGGGTTTGATATCAATGTATAACATTTGTGCTCTTTCACTTATATTAGGAATTATTTTCCTAAAACCATAAAAATATTGGGCCTTTTTCCACTTCCTCATCTTATCCTTAAAAGGATTTAGATTGTGTTTTACTCCATATTTAGACAAAGTATAAGTATTTGCATGGATGTCATACTAAACTCTCTTGTAAAATTACCAATGATTTCTAAGTAACACATGGAAAAACATATATGGGTGTTATGTCACATAGAGCTTAATGCTTACAGATATTAATATGAACAAATTCTAGACATTTAGAATTAGGTAAAAAATTATGTCCCTTTAGTAACCAAGACATTCTTTATGGGTTTGGATGTGCAATCCTCTTTAGACCAATATTTTCATCCATCTCTTACAAAATAATATTATTTTTATTTTTTCTATAAATATTAAACTTATAATATTTACCTATAGACTTAAAAATGGTTATGACCAAATTTATTCTCTGTGTAGGAATTTTTTTCCTTTTGGTGGTTTCAATAACACCCTCTTCATCAAAATATTTTCTTAAATTTATAGTTATTGGCCATGTGATACATCTACAAAACACTTTTCTCATATTCTTTTAAAATATGCACATTCATAAGATCCTCTAGATATATTATAATTCTTTTTACCTCTTTATACATTAGTATCATTTTTATAATAATTACTAACTTATCATTCTTATCTCGAATCAAATTTATTGTTGCTTATTTCTTATTGTGTAAGAACTTTCATCTCTCTAACATTGCACCTTTTAACCTATAGAAAAAATTATCCTCATCCTTCATTATGCATTAATAGGCTTATTTAACTAAATGCAAACAAATATTATTGAACTCATATTGAATGGAAATGTGTAATGCATTCATCTATCTTCAAGAATTTTAAGTGTTATCTTCAACATGAATCACTATGATAATGATTCTATGAAAACTCATTGGTGTATTCCTTCTCACTCATCACCCTCTAACATGTATTTTATAACCCCTAAAACTAATTTAATAATTAATAAATAGGAATAAATGTTTCCTTTAAATTTTTGACTAATATATACCATTTATTCATATCTTAGCTCTTCACAATATTTTTGTCTACACATGCTTTCACCATGAGGATAAGAGACACTCCAATGTAGTGTATGAAAATTTTAATTTATTTAGATCCTTCATACTCTTGTATTTTAAATATTTCTCTAAATGGGTGATAAAATCAATGAGTTATTTAGGATTCAAACTCCATAAATAAATAGGAGTGCCAAATTTTATCTTATTACTCATCCTTGAAACTATGTGTAGGAATATATCTTTAGGTTCATCAAACTCTTATTATTATTATTATTATTATTATTATTATTATTATTATTATTATTATCATTTTATGACTTGGTTCTCAAGCACTTATTTTTAAACCTTAATTTCCTTCTCATCGTCTACTAAGAAACCTTGGAATTATGTGGTCTGCATAGCCTCTAAATGGGCTTACATATTTATCATAAATTATTCCAAGTATATAAGTCTTAGCACTTTGGTCACTCTATTCACTTAGAATGAAAAATCATTTATGTGCCATTTTAATCATAATAAAATAAAAAGCACTACACTTTATACTGAACACTCACATTGGAATATGTATTCATCTATTTTTACTAATAGTTAAAAATGTAGGAAAAAATAATCTCATGCACTCAATTTTAAGTATAATAAACTTGATCTAATAGAAATTTATGTAGTCAAAGTTATGGGTATAAATCCAAAAATGAATTGGACCATGCAAAATTTATAATTACATGATTGAAAACATAATTCAATGCAATAATAAAAAACTCAATTATTTTTTAATTTTAATGAATGACAATAAAAATTTCACACATACTGATAAAAATATATCATCTAGAATGATACGCATTAAACCATTAAATCCTTAGATCACTAATTATGGACTCATGATATTTATAATTTTATATATCACCTAAAATATTACATATGACACTCAATCTAATTATCTATTTTATTTAATTATTGATCATGCTTATCTAGGAACAAGACCCACCTACTAAATTGATGCTCACAATGACCTAATACAATAATTAACTATAGATTACAGTCATGATGGTAATACATCAAGTATAATACATCATGGAAAAATACATCTTAATGTGATATTTAATTATATTTTAATGTATTATATGATTAAAATAATGAAATTAAAATTATTATGGCTATAAATAATATTTTATTAAACTTATTATAACACACCACACCAATAAGTGTGTGTTTAACACTACAATGGGAAAACTAGGTTGGTGTTATCTAGATTATAATAGGGTATATATAAATGAAATTACACAAGGGTGATAATTAGATATATAGTAGTAAAATTAGATGCTAAACTCATATATTATCATACACTAAATTTATTATGCTTAGATAGTATAAATATGGAAAGTAAAATTGTGTTAAATATATAAATGATAAAGAAGTGATGTACTTAGCCTGTTTTGATTCTAATGTAATTTTTGATCTAAAATAGGCTAAAAGAAGGTGGGAAGTAGATTCTTGAACAATCATCAATTTATGGATTTGATGCTTTTGGATCTTTAGGTAATAATGTTAGACTAGGATGATTACATTGATACTACTATTTGGGGTCCATGCTAGTGTCCTATAAAAAATATAAGCTAAATTAGGATGTTACCACTTGGATGCTTATAGGTTTTACTTCACCTTCACTATATAAAATTCAAATCTAGGTCATGGATATTCATTTCTTATAAAATGGCAAAACCCTAGCTTTCCATCTTTGATGTGATATTAGGTAAAAATAGGTTAATGGAAACATGGTGTTGAGCTAACGCTAATGATCCCATTGTTAAAGGATGATGATTATATATCCAATTCTCTAACGGGGCCTCAAACTGATGTAGTTCTCCCCTATGTATTGGATTGTGTGTGAATAATAAAATATATGTAAAGCAAGTGCAATAGTGACCTTGATTTTAACATGTAAAATCTCACTCTTGGTATGTTATTTTAGTGATTCATACATATAGATGTGATGTACCTATGACTAGTATGGAAATAGGGAATCTTTGATCAATTAAATCCATGATAGGGTGATTTTGATAATTTCCTTGGTCTCTTTGGTATTTTTATAGGTGTTTCTAGGTGAGGAATGCTTGGTGGTTGATCTTATTTTTATATCAATCCCTTTTAAGTAATATATTTCATTGAATAACTTAGGATGACCATTAAGATATGTTTTATTTATAAAATGGATGAATTTAGGGCACTAGACACATACGTCAGGACATGATAGTAGCATAGATGTTATTGACTAAACTAGATGTTATTGTAAAGGGAGTAAGATAATAGGTACATGTTTAGAACTTGTATATATATAAGATAAGTACATTTTCATCAATTTAGACAAGATAGAATGCCTAGTTAATGAATATAATACTGGTCAAAATAATATATATATAGGCCAAGTGACACAAAGATAAATTAGATCCAAGATTTACATAAATGTGAAGGTAGAAAACTGAGAGTAATACCCGAGGTCTATTATTTCCAATTATATAATACTAGGTGATATATAATCATAAAATATCATCTACGTTTCCCCCCTTTAATCTGGTAGTGAAATCACTATTTTAAAGTAAGGGAATGTGTACTTAGGTGTGTATGCCCACCTTGTATTTTCATGTGCCCAACTTGAGTTCTTTACTAGTGATTGACTTGAAACTAAGAGAATGTTATATTATAAAATCAATTAAAATAATATAGGTTTAAATTACTTTAAATAGATTAAAATTGAAAGAAAAAAGATTATGAGTACACTTGTGTGTCAATGTAACCTCCTTGCCTATTGGAAAGTTATTTTGTAAAATATGTATAATTATGAGGCTCTAAAAACTAAGAATAGGATAAATATAGATAAATATTTAAAGTTTATATAGGAGATAGAGATAGATATTAGAAGGCACATGCCTCCAACTTTGGAGTAAATGTGAGTTGTCAACTGGTAGTTGAGATTAGCTCAATCATGCAATCCAATGATACTTATAAATTGGTGAGGTTGGATAATCAAGTCCAACATAAAGACTTGAAAATATTGAGTGATTTAATCACCTCAATAATGCCAAAATGTGAGGCAACTACTATAATATATTGGCTTAATAAAACTATGTAAAAGTCTATGAAGTATCAATGTATTAAAAGTCATGATGTGGTAATAGTCCATAAAATAGGTATGGAATCTTAAAATAATTTTGATTTTGTAATATTAGGCACATGTTTCATAGCATGTACACCTTACATATGTATCATCATGAAAATATGTATAATAGTAGTACAAATGTATAAAATTCTACCATAATTATGAATCTGAATCATATAATTATATGATTTGGCCAATTTAGATAATTGTGTAAGTGTGGAGAAAAAGCTTCCATAGCATTCCCCCACTATATATGGAGAAATATAAAATTTTATATAATTAATAATGCTGATAAAATGTTTCCAAATATGCCCCCACTAAAAACTAGAGATGATGAATACTAAATATGTATGGAGAACATACTTAAATAGCATGGCCCCACTAAATATGTGAATTGATATAAGTACCATATACTAAAAATGTGGATATTATTGTTCTAAAGCATGCCCTCAATGAATCTAAAAATTTGGAATGTTTTGAATCCATGCCCATATAACATGCCCCCACTAAATCTAAAAATTTATATAAGTACCAAATACTGAATGAGTGTGGATAACAAGCTTCCAAAGCATACCCTCACTAAATATAAGAATTGTGATAAGTATGGAGAACATAATTATTAAGAATTCCCACAATAATTTTTAACATTTGAGGTGATGAAAAGATATGAATTGGGATTTACATCACAAAGGGTAATATAACTATATAATATGTGAATGTAACCATATAACATATAAAAGGAACATGTCTAGATAAATGTATCATTAAAGCACATAGAACCAATGGGATCACATGTAGGCCTAAGATGAATGATAAAGATTATTAAGTACCATACTAAATGAATTTTGAGAAAATGATTCAAATCATGCCCCCACTAAATATGTAAAATATGAATGTGTGGAAACTATGTCCATATGATAGGCCCCCAATATATATCAAAATTGATATAAGTACCATATACTGAATGAATGTGGAGAACAACTTCCAAAGCATGCCTCCAATAAATATATAAATTATACCAAGTGTTTATAAAATTCATGTATGGAATTCCGTCACTAATATATCCCCCCATTTGGGATGAGGTAAATATATGAACTAGTAGTTAACTCACCTCAAAAGTATCAGACAATTATATACTATGTCATTATAACCATGTAACATATAGAAGGAACATGCCTAGGTAGATATAACATTGAAGTGAATAAAATATATGTGATAACATGTATTCCTAAGATACATTATAAATACCATGGTAATGTATATATAGTAATAGTATAATCTAAACAATCAAACAAGCACACACACAAGAGACTCAAAAGTAAGTCAAAACACAATGGTATAAAGAAACCATAAATAAGGGGTATGTTGAAATGACACACAATACGAAGGAGATGACTCGGTAAAATATCTATAAAGGAAATAAGGGCATACTCAAATGTCTATATAACAAATAATGACATGAAAATTGCAATTAATTAATTCATAAGCATGGGGGCCACAAGCAAAGGAGCATATTCAAATTCTCGAAAAAGGAATACAAGACACTCAAGGAAGTGAATAAATAAAATCATAAAAAACTAGCATAAATATGTCATAGTAGCCCATGGATCCAATATGTTAAGAAAACATGTGACATGTGTTTAATATGAAGTACTTTGTGTAAGATATAGTCATGGAAAATAGGCAAGTGTATGTACATATTCAAGCTTAAAATGATAATGTAGAGTGATAATTGAATAATTTAACTTGTACATATCAAGATAAAATAAGTAGATAACCTCTTTATCCATATGACATGAGTATAAGGATTTCCTAACATCTAAAATAGGAATGGCCAACATTCAAAATATGAATGTAACATGTATATGTGTATGCCTGTATCACACTCAAGTAAAAGTGTGACACATATGTGTATGTGGGAGTAACTAAATATGTCATACATTAATATGGAAGTAACATATGGATTACAAGGAGATAGTAGAACATGTAATTGATGATAGTGTTTTTGGAGTTTTGAATATATTTTTGGTCTTTTTGAATTTTTTGAATATGAAATATCATCCTATGATGCCATTCAATGGATGGCCATAACTATCTTCCCACTATGAATATGTTGTAATACTTATGTTAAATTTTTGAGGAGTATGTGTAGGTGTAATAAATGTCATTGTGGTATCAATGGTGCTATATGTATGTAATATAACATTGTATTATGATGAAACAATAGTAGGCATAATAAGATTCAAGTTTTCTGGGAACCATATTCTAGTTTTATGTGGTTTTTTGGATTAGTATTAATATGTACATTTTGAGGTTCTTTATATATCTAAACATGGTGTGGAGTAGAAGACTGAGATTCCATTGAATCTACTATATATCTCTAATGTAATGACATCTCAAGTACTAGATGCCTAGTAAAGGGAATTAGTTGTTGATTACCCTTTTATGATGAATTAGCCTTAATAGGATTGATTTATAGTTTTTTATGTATTAGTTTATTTTATTCAAGAGTAAGCTCATATGGAATTCCATAAATTTTAATTACCCAATTTTCATGAATATATTTAACAAACCCGTTAACTATAGAAGTTATTATTCAAAAAATGTGTATCTAAGGTATTCTCAATAACATATCAAATATGCTTATGGAACAGATAACTAAAAATGTAGTAATAACATGCATGGTACTAACTTGTAAAGTAAATTCAATCTCACCAACAACCTTCTAAGAGATCCCACTAATTTCTCTAACTAATCTGGTGGATGGGTGTAAATCAAAATGAGTATAACCCAAATGTATAAGTAATTTCATGGTGAAAATGTTCTCTTTTATACCATTATAATTTATAACATTTTATATGGGGTGTTTGTCAAGGTATGATCAAATTAATAAATAATGAATATCAGAGTCATGAACCTTTATTTAACTATCATCAAAGAAAATTGAAGGTATAGACCTAAAACTTGGGAGGTATATGTCATGTATATTTACTAATAACCCCATCTAGTGTGTGTCTATATTTTTTTATAGGAGAATTTATATTATATACTATTTGTACTTCTAGTTCATTCCTAGAATGGTCTTGTAAAGGATTTTTAAATGTTTTATGTTTATGGTGATCACTAGGTTATGAACTTGATTCCTTTAGAGGATCCTCAAATATAACGTTTTGGTCATTGATAAGATCATGGATTTTGTGTTTCAATGTAAAACATATTCTTGTTGAATGTCTCGGTCCTTAATGATAATCAAAATAATCATTCACATCATATTATTTGGGTATAGGTTGACTCATATCAACCTTGATAAGATGAGAAAGAGATATATGATGACACTGTAGTAACCATGTGAGTAATGAAGCTAGGGACTTAGGTAAACATGAAAATTGTTTCTTTATCACAATATATATGCCAAGAAAATTAGGCTATTGTGAAACTTTGTTAAACATTATGGTTGTTTCAATTTTATTTTTAGGAGGCTTTAATTTATAGCTTGGTTTAATTTTGAATTTGGTGCTATATGTAAATGCAACTAGTGTATTTGATACAAAATTGAGATTATTCAATTACATAAGCTTCATTTTCATGTTCCTAAAAAATGTGTAATAAGTCATCAAAATATTTTGACTTATTGAAAAAAATGGAGTCATGTAAATGAGTAAGAAAAATTTTCTTGAATATATCTTTCAACTCTTTGTCTACTATAAGATTGGTCATTTTGTCTAGCAATGTCTTATATCTTAAGTTATATTCATTGATAGGTTCATTGGTTCCTTGTTTGATTTTTTCAATTTGGACATATAAAAATATTTTGATAAATTTTAATGTAAAAAAATGATAATAAATAGTCTACAAGAGATTTTAATTATTTCATGGATCAAAGAGTTAAATCATGGAACCATCTCAAAGCATAGTCCTTGAGTCTTCTTTGAAATAATTTGGTTAAAAGTTTGTCATTTGATGCATAGTCAAGGCATATCACATAAAATGTTCAAATATGTTAAAGATCATGCCTGACATCATAAAATGTTAACATAGGTGAAATAAATATAATTTTCAAGGGGTGTAAATAGATTTTAAGTGCAAGAGGGTTATACAAAACATCTTTTGAATCTATGGCATGAAGGGATTTTAAAGAATTTTGTTCAATGTTTGTATACTTATACTATATGGTCTTTATAAATTGAAGGAATGATTGAGTTATAAGCCTAATGGAATTAAGATTATAAAATTGAGTAGTCATAAAAGGGGATGAAAACATGTTTTTAGTAGCAATAGTCACTAAAATCAATATTTATGTTGAAATAATGGGTAATTTTGTGATAGATGTAACAATAGTAGTTTCAGGGAAAAAAGGTTTAAACACAAAATCCATGCCCCCACTAGATTTATTTAATTGTAATGTGTTTAAGGGGATGGATGTTTCCACTATATTTTTATATTTTGTTTATTTGAGTATATTTTTTAATATCTCATCAATATCTTCAAGGTTTTATCGAATGTGCTCACAAAATAATGCAATTACATGTATTTGATCATGGTTTATTTGTTCATTTTCATTTTTTTCAAGGTTTGATTATTATAATATTCTTATATGATAACTAAATAAACATTTTTTTCATTTTCAACATGGATGTCATCATGATCCAAGGTATGACATCCCTTGTCAGTTTGAAACATATTAGATGGTTGGAGGGGAAGCTCAATATGTTCAACAAACACACCTTAAAATCTAAGGATATGTCTAGGTTGCATGAAAAATAGTGAAATTAATAAATTAAAAAATACAAAATTCTAAAACCCTAGCTAGTTTAAAACCATATGAATTTGAAAAAATTACATTTAAATAAATTAGGTTCACCAATTATTTAACCCTAAAATGAAAAATCTAGGTTAGTGTTATCTAGATTTCATTAAAGGTGTATATAAAAACAAAATGCAATTTGTGTGATAATTAAATATATAGCAGGCTAATTGGATGCTAAAATTAGATATAATCATACAATAAATTTATTTGTTGAAATAGTATAAATATGGAAAATATAAGTTTTTTAGATATATAAATGACAAAGAAGTGAAGTACTTAGCTTGTTTTGATGCTAATGTAGTTTCAAATATAGAATAGACTAAAATTAGGTGGGAATTAAAATTTAAAATAATCATCAGATTATAGATGTGACATTTTTGGCTCTCTATATAGTAACATCAACCTAGGATGGTTACATCAATGCTATTGTATAGGTTCGATGATAGTGTCATGTATAAAATATCCACTAAAATAGGATGTGACCTCCTAGATGCTTTTAGGTTCTACATCACCTTTGCTCAGGTGTATTCAATTTTGGGTCATGGATAGTCATTAATTTTAAAATGAAAAAAACCCTATATATTTCTATCTTCATTATTATTTTGAAAAAAAATGGGTCAGTGGAAAAATGGTGTCTATTTGACCCTAATGATCCTATTATCAAATGATTATACCTACATAACTAATACTCTAAAGAGGGACTCAAACTGATGTAGTTATTCCCTACATTTTGGGTTATGTGTGAATTATATAATGTATGCAAATAAGGTACAATAGTGAGCTAATATATAACTTAGAAAATCATGCTCTTAGGCTTCTCCTTTACTAATTAAAACCTATTTATGTGTTGTACATATTACTATTATGTAAATAAGGAAACTTTGATCAATTGAATGATTGGTAGAGTGATTTGAATAAGTTCCTTGATATCTTTAGCATTTTTTCTTGGTGTTTCTAGGTGAGGAATTAATGAGGGTTGATATTTTATTTATATCAATCCCTTTGGACTAATAACTTACATCAAAGTACTTAGTCTAACCATTAGGATATATTTCATTTTAAAATTAGATGAATGCATCCCCTACATTTTGGATTGTGTGTGAATCATATAATGTGTGCAATGAAAGTAAGTGAATGATCTAGCTTATAAATTTTAAAATTGGGATCTTAGGATTCTCCTTTAGTACTTTAGACCTATAGATGTGTTGTATATATGATTTTTATGGAAATAATTAAACTTTGATCAATTGAATGCTTGATAGAGTGATTTTGATAAGAGCCTTGGTATCTTTGGTATTTTTATATGTGTTTATAGATGAGGATTTAGTTAGGGTTGATATTGTATTTATATTAGTACCTTTGGATTAATAACTCATATTAAATCACCTAGGATATGTTTCATTCTAAAATTGGATGTCTTTAGGGCTTTGGACACTTGTGTCAGGACATGACAATAGTGTCTATGTTACTATTTGACCCAAATGTTAGTGTCTATGGAGAAGGAAAACATGTGTATGTATAAAACTTATATATATATATAATATAAGTATATTTTAAGATTATATGCAAGATAAAATACCTCTTTCATAAATATAATATTGGTTGGACTAAGAGATATAGGCCAAGTGGCATAAAGATAGAGTGCATGTAAGACTTACATAAGAAAAAAAGGTAGAGAACTGAGAGGAACAACCAAGGTATGAATTTTCCAAGTGTATAATATTAAGGTGCTATATAATCAGATAATATAATATACATTTTGCATAATAAACAATTCATGTTACTCATAACTTTGTAAAACCAAATCACAAAAATTCACAAAAAATTGATGTGAAAAATATTTGTTGTGTAATGATACACATAATCTAGTTAGTGTATAACAAAATCCTATATAAGATATCATAATATTTGTAATTAAATATATGTAATATAACTCATAAATATTGTAAGACTCCAAGTCTTATACTTTGCATGGCACTAAAAAAATATTTGTGTAATGTTTTCAAGGTGGCAGTAAGCTATGCATTCTTACAAGGCTATTTTAAATAACAACACAACAATATGCATGTACAAAGGTTGTGAAAAACACTAAAAACTACTTATCCACAATGTACAAAACAAAACAACTTATTTTACCTGATATGTTTGTTTTGGCTAATGTAGAATTACTCATGAACCCATATTATTCTTCATCACCTTTAGTATAAGAATAAGAATAATATTATATGAGCTTATACTTCTCAAAGATTATGTTCACATAAGGTATTTTTAGTTCATGAAAATGAATTTTATTTGGAGAGGTACAAGTAGTCTTGGAGTCCCTAACTAATGATACTTGGGTCTTCATCCTATCATTTTGATTCTCCACTTACAACATATCTTATAAAGTTCCACTTGAGCCAAGGGGAATATTGATGCATTGACAATCCAACCCAAGACATGTGTGTGTGTGTGTGTGTGTGTGTGTGTGTATATATATATATATATATATATATATATATATATATATATAGCTTTAAACCAAATATTTTATTTGGTTTATATTCATAAATTATTTAATACTTTTGTTGTCTTCTCTCTATGCTTAGGTTACCTTATGTTATGTTTACATGCTAGTATATCCATATTCAAATAAACCATGGTTAATATCATTTATTTATATAACTATCAGTTACTTCATAATGGAATTAATATTTATATAATTTACCTCATTTACTTATTAGATTTAGGTTTTATTTATTCATCAGTTCATCATAAAGGATTTTTAATTATATCCTTCATCCTTTTAATAATGTCTTTTTTATAAACCCCACTCCATTTTGTGGCATGGAAAATTATATGTATGTTGGATCTAGTATGGTTTTATCCATTTATTATGTTAGAGGATATTTATATTGATGTATAAATTCTCCATACATACACTTTGGTGAACCTAATATGAATCTTACATCACCTTTATGTTGGGTCATTTTATAATTTTATTCCTTTTTATAAACTTCTTGCATTTTTCCATAAATTTTCAATTATTTATCCTCATAGGGTTTTTAAACCATGCTTAAACCCATTTATATTTTATGTGGATTATTACTTTATCCATTATATTTACACCTTTAAGGAAACTCATCATGGTATAATTTTCATCAACCAAAATCAATCATTCCATTTCCTGTGGCCAAATATTTTTATGATGGTATAGCGTATAATCTCCTTACGATGTAATTTTCATCAACCAAAATATGTCATTATCAAAAGTATATCATGGAAAAATATCCCTGTGATGATATTCCCATCTATCATGTTCCTATCATGATTAAGGATCCCACCTATGGGACATATAGCATGACCAAATATCCATATGATGATATTCACATTTATGATAATCCTAGAATGGTTTAAGATCCTTATGATTATCTTTCCTTTTATGTCATTATAACATGATTGGATATTTACATATATGATATTCCAATTTTTGGATCTCATCACATTTTTTCCACTTATCCACAAGGAAATATTTCCATCTTTGACACCCCTCACCTTCATTCAAGAATCCACCCTCTTGGTACACCACTCTAGGATATCACAATTGTAAGATTTATAAAATTAAAAATCATGTCTGAACCCACATATAAAACAATTTTTTCAAAAACTTAAACTCATGAAGAGGGTTTAGTTCACATGAATAATATTAAAGATCAAATTATTTCTCATTCTACTACTCAAATGCAACTCAAAACCATTATTAGAACTTACATAACTATTCAAGTGTACCTTACATGCCATATTACAAACTCTATCCTATAAAAATATAATATTATAAGTAAATTAATATTTACAAACTTACCCAGGTGGAGTTGGTTCCTAAAATGTCTTTTATTTCTTAATGTATTGGCCAAGCTTATACAATTCATTTTTTTATGTCTTTCAACTATATCAAAATATTGATACGGTCATTAATTCTAACAACATAAGAGTCTTATTTATTTATCAATAAATTTATATTGGGTAGGATATGAACACTTTTAACTATGACAACTAGGGAAGCATTCAAGTTAATTAAAACTATTTCAACCAATATACACTTCATATCCACCTAGAGTAAAAATATCGACCAATGTAAAAACATTCAATACTATATGTACCATATTTAATAGAACAAATATTTTGATCATTATTACTCAAATCATTTTATCATCCAAGAGAGATAAAGCCAATTCTATCTTTCAGATTATTGTCTAGAAGCATATCTAAGCCAAATCATAGTGTATATAGCATGATAAAGACCATAAAATATTTGAGTAAACCCACTACATTATCTAGGATTATATATTCAAAATCATAATATAGCATCATCACTACCTCGACATGGCTAATAGATTCAACCAAAATTTAAAATGATTTAAAGATCAAATAATTACACTAGATTCCAGCACTCATACTAGGAGACAAATTTACATAAAGTATGATAGTAATGTCAATAAGTATGTTGATCTTAATGTCTATATTAAATATAATATATTTATATATTACATGTTTGAATTCTTATGATGGCCATAATTTTCTTACTTCACATGTTATGACATCTTTCAATTCTTACTCTTATCTAAGTTTAGAGTTTGGGGCATATTTTTTATGCCCATTCTTACCTTCATGAACACTTGGGGGCCATTTTATAATTCTTATCCTCATCCATAATCAACTTATAATATATATTCTTTATATTTACATTCTAAAGACCACACACTCACAATGAGCTAATTATCAAAAATATTTTAGACATTAAATCCAAAAAAATTAAAATTAAAGGAAACTTATGATAACTAATTATCTATTTTTATGAATGCACATTGTTAAATGTATATTAAATATTAAATATTACTTATTAATAATTAATTTCCAAACTATCCAACATCACAAAACTATTTTCATATATTTAGTTATCTTAATAATTAATGTACCTTGTTAATTATAATTCTCTATTTTTATATATGTGCCTTGGGAAGATTTCCATTTCCTTTCATGAGAGGTTGTGAATATTTACACCTTGACTAATTTGGTGTGAAAAATTACCCATTAAAATATTTTACAATAAAATTAATATTTATAATTTCATGTATTCACACCAAAGATTATTTAGGGTCTAGAAACCATTTCATACAAAATAAAATGTGCATATATATCTCCATGTAGATAAAAATATATACATAGTTATATGTATATATACAAATTAAAAAATAATTAGTCCCATATAAATGGATATCATTCTAATTAACATTTTTATCATTATTTTTATATAGGAAGGGATGAAAAAAGGAATCTTTTCCCACATGAGTTATATCTAGGGAAGGAAATGAAATGCCTAGTATAAGAATTGTTACTGATTCCTCTTCTCTTGTTATTAAAAAAAAATATCATCCCTTTATCTAATAATGATTCTAATTTTCATTCATTCTCAAAAATTATACAATAAAATTACCTATGTTTCTCTATCATTTAAAAGAATATACTTAATTTTGAGAGAGATTCCTGACTACCCATGATGGTTGTAATGGCTTAAAGTAAATATTCAATCCAAAACCAAGTGCCTTTCTAAAGAAATGGATGAAATATAATACCATTATTTTTATTAAACCCATTCTAAGATTGATTATTATTGATTTCACAAATATTAAATAACCATTAATGGAAGAAGTGACAAAAATTATCCAAGTTATGTAATTTATTAACATTCCTTAAATGCATGCATTCCATAATTCCTCTTAATAGTTTGTATTATAATACTTATGATAATACATGGACAAACCCCATATGAAAAATATCTAAGCAAAAAACTAATAAGATTAAAATTAGTGATGTATTTTAGATTGGGAAAACTTCACTAAATAAGCTAATAACCAATTTTTTTCTAAATTCAAAGGTTGTGATATTATGACCCCTACAAAATTATTTTATTTATATAATTTACATCATTGTTTTTAAAATCATAGAAATATAAATGAACCAAATTAATTTGGTTATCAAATAAAAACACTCAATATTTCCCTTAAATTAAACTCAAAACCACGAGGCCAAGTTGAAACAAGCACTAAAGTAAGGGTAAAATACACAAAGTTATGAATTTTTAACTTCAAGTAATCCCCATATATCAAGACCTAATGACTTGGTTTTATTACAAAATATACTAGTAATACATAGTGTCAAACACTAACACTCAACCTACAAATAAAATTTCCATATAATCATCCTACTAAATGATTTCATTTTACTTAATAATACATTTAATTTTGTTCTCAATGATGACCTTCACTTTCAAGGTCAATTAGGCATAAAATTAAGATTCATCACAATATGATGTGACATCCTTCCCCTATTATAGGAAGTATTGAATTAATTCTATGCTAAAATCAATCTATCTCTATGCTCATCTTAGATATTCCTATCGATCTATGTTTTCAATTTGGAGGGAATATTTGCATATTTGTGAGGATGAAATATCATTTTATAGAATCCCTTGCATATTTTTCTCAATTATTAATAGTTCTTCATGACTTTTAGTTGTCAATACTTATTCTATATTACAGTCCTTTCTAAATACGTGGTTCATATTTTTCAGAGAAAAATACTAAAGGCCATCAAAGAATGTATAAATATACAATGAAATAAAGGATGCAGAGAGTTTATATGAAACTATATGCCCATTATTTTACTTATAACATATATAATTAGTCTTCAATACTATAAATTATCTTTATTGCATTAGTATTCAGGCTTAACCACTAATTTCCATCCTAAAAGACGCAATCATGATTTGAACATACAAAGATAATCTTTGTGATAATACACACACTATTAAATTTACTCATTTTTATGTATCATTAAAAGTTTCCAAGGTGTCATACAACATTTTTTATGGATATATCCCTTAAGTTCTCACATGGTTTCGTTGGTTGGTATGATTATAAGGTTTTTTTTATCAATGTTCTTTGAAAAAAATTATGTATCATGCTCATAATTTTTCATATCAAGAAGTGAACTCAGTACTTTGGAGAGAAACATTTGATGATTTTTTATAATAAAGAATAAACATTATTGAAAACTTGTCAATCAATATAAACATATAAAATTAGAAAGATATGATGAACTAGATGAAAAAGTTGGGTTGTCACTATTAATTTATCCACATATAAGTTAAATAGTAAATTTAGATGGTTACTAAATGATTTTTTAAATGATATAAAATATAAATTGTGTTTTAGATGTTCATTTCTAAGTAGATGCATCTATATCAACAATAATGTAATGGAAAGAGAAAAATAATATCACCTAGGCATTTTACCTCCCAATCTTAGATCTAATAGATCCTATGTACACCTTGCTAATTAGTATTGGTCGAATACTTCAATTAGGATGTGATTTGTTATTTTTAGGAAGAATGGAGTTTTATTCCTATTTAATAAACAAGTTTAAGTAGGAAAAATTAGTAAATAATATTCCTTAATAAAGCTACTAATTTTTAAAATTGAATTACAATTAGATCTTTTCTAAAAATATCAGTGAGAGAGAGAGAAAATCAAACTTAACTTAATTTGGACTATTTTGACTAAGATAAGGTCTATAAATTTATGTGTAGGACTAGGACACTATCACAAATAGGATCCTATAATTCATTTTTTTATTGGATAAGAGGGTGATAACTAAACACCCTAAGATCTAGCACTATAGTCCTTCTCTAGCACTATTGTCTTGATGATTTAAGCTTTCTAGGTTTTGTTCACCTGCTTAGTGTGAGCATGTCTACCAATTTTTAGGTCCTAACTATAAATATATATCCTTGTAGAGATGATTATTCATGTACTTATATCTTTTTATGTAATTAAAAGAAACTTTGGAAAATGGGGAAAAGGGGTCAGTGTGTCTAAGATGCACTGGACATGCTTCAAACCTCATGTATGGGCATGCTTCCTACATACCAATAATCCAAAGAGGGATAAAGCCATATGTATTTCTCCCTTTAAGATTTCTTGGTGAAATAGTGAATGAAATGAAATAAATTCTAAAATTGGGTATGCTTGAGATGACTAGGGACTAGTGTATGGACTTGAATTGGCTTGAAAGTGTATAGGTTGACTATATGCAAAGAATAGGGAAGATTACTTGAGTGGTATTTCTTATATTATTACTTTCTTGAATGATATTTACCAACCCTTTCCAAATGATCTTTTAATGGTATTATATATGGATCTATTAGTCATGGGTTAGATGAAACTAGACTAGGCTGACATAATAAACAAGAGCAATCAGGGGAAAATGGTAACCTAGGATTGAAATGTGATTGGATAAGAGTGATAAAAAGGGGACACCTTAGGTCCAACACTATAGTCCAACTTTGGCACTATTATCCTAAGAAGATATGACCTAGGGGGATGGATTAGTCATGAAGAGAGTGTCCTGAATCAGCTGCGGTCAAGTCTAGAAGGCCATGGATGACAGGTAATAAGTGAAAGTAAGCCTAAGAGGGTCATGAGAGAAAAAAAGAGGGACATAAGGATTTTGTGTCATTAACCATGCTCAAATTACCCATTTTTGCATTTTATATGACTAAATTTACCCCCCCCCCCCATTTATTCTTGTGATGTATCAAAGTGAAATACTAGGATAAAGGAAAATAGAAAGTGTACCTAGACAAAACTACAAAGGTGAAGCCCATGAAGCTTATGTGATGTTGAGTAATGTTGGATAGTGCATAGAGAGCACACTGTATAACTATGAATTTTGGAAAGGAAAAAAAAGATTAGATTGGTTCTTATTATATGTAATATAAAACAATAATGTATAAAGCTAAGTAAGATAGAGATCAATAAAGCAATGAATAAAACTCATCGGGTATGCAAAATAATAAAAAACCTATTGCGATACTGAGTAAGGTTGAGTAATATTAGATGTACTATATGATGTTATTCAAAAATTTATATCATGAATAGAAATGAGTTATTAATACCCCAAGAAGTGGCTCAATAATGCAAAGGTTGGCCCTTTGGCTCCATTATCACCTACTATGTGAAGCTAGATAATCATGCATGTGATAATCAATGTCTAGACTTTATGTCTAATCCCTCTGAATAGGTGGCTCAAGAATACAAAGGCTATCTCTTCGGCTCCATATTTTCCCATTTAATGAATCTAGGTGGTCATACATGTGTTGATCAATGTTTAGACTATGTACAATCCCTCTGAATAGGTGGCTCAAGAATTAAATCCCTCTAAATAGGTGGCTCAAGAATACAAAGGCTAGCCCTTTGGCTCCATCATTACCCCATGAAGTGAAGATATAAATTGATACTGATATGAAGAATTATGTCATATGAGATGGATCTTGAAACCCATAAATGTTGTATAAATTTAAAAATGTAGTGTGGTTAGCTAAATATGTGCTATAAACTAGGCCAATGTTGGACAACTCAAAAAAGATGGAGATTAGGCTTGTATGAAAGCCACTCCAAAATTCAAATTTTGGATTATGTTGAAGCCACTTCCAAAATAGGGTAATAAATAATGTAGAAGTTAGGATTGTATGAAATATACTCCAAAATGATGCCAACCACCTATAGATGGAATAAGGCATGCAACTATTGATATGCCTGGGTAATGTTGAAAACTAAAAGAAAAGAAGCAAAAGTGATATGTAATCTTCCCAAAATCACTAGTGTCCAAAACATGGATTTGATCTATAGGTTATACCAAATATTGTATCTAAAACTATAATTGAGAACCAATCATGTTGTGTATGATGCCCCTATATCTAGTTTCTTTGAGAAAACTATACTAAAAACTACTAATTTGAACTAGTCTGATTATACAAAACTATGGTTGAACCTACCTTTATACCTAATTTTGGAAAACCTATTTCTTTTTTTATTTGGATAGGAAAACTAAAAATAGACACCTTGGTGACTGACACTATATTCTAGCCTCAATACTATTGTTTTAGGTTGAAACTAGTCACTATTTTGGAATCTTGATTATCTACCTGGTTTGTTTTGAGTGGTTTGATGACTAGTTGTTGTTTTGGTTTTTCTAAAACTAGATTTTTTTGACTGATAGGAGCTTTGATCTCTATATCAAAACTCTTATTTATTTCTCCCTCTTTTAAGGGTAGGAATAGGTACCCTGTAATGACTTCCCTTAGAAAAAGAAGCCTTATAAGTGTGTTAAGATAGAAATATAGATGATATAGAAATGATAATCAACAAGATATAACATGGTTTTATTTGAGATATTATTAGATCAATAGGTATATGCCTATATATATTTAATAATGTAATAGCATGTGTAATGTAATGATATAAAACTAAAAGTTTTAGCTATCAATTTTATAAGTTGTTATTTGGAGGGATGGAGTATGGCGTCCATCATGGCATCCAAGAGAATAAGAAAATGCATGATAAGTATCATATAATTATAATAATCATAGGTGAAATAAAGAATCAAGAAGATTACAAGGGGCCATGCAAATAAGGGACATGGGCATATTTAGCTCAAATTGGAAAACAAGCATACAAGGCATGTTTAAATGCCACATACACATATAGTTGAAACAAGTAAGGTTGGCATGGAAGCCACAATCTCATAGAAGAGTATAGGCAAAGGAAATTGAAAAATTTATAAGGTACATACATGAATAGAAGCAAAGGAAATTGGAAAATATCCTAAGGCACATATAGGAGACAAGAAAGAACTATAAATATAATCTGATAAGCTATGTTAAGTAAGAAGAAAAAGCATGTAATAACTGGAAAGATAGAATCACATATAACTAATCAAAGTAAGAGTGAAATTATGCAAGACATGTTTAGTATAAGGCTAGGTATATTCTAAGAGATACATAGTGCTAGATAATATTGAAATTTTGATATAGTAATCTATGTAATCTATTAATTAATATACATCAACATGATAACTTGGAGTGTGTAGTATAGGAATGAAATAACTTAGATGGTGTAGTCATGTAGAAGATGACCCTAGTGGGTATATATATCAAAATGTGTCTCGAATGTAGAAGTGAGATGCACCCTCAATGGGTAGAGTGAACTAATTGAGTAGTTGGATGTCACTACACACACTCAAAGAAGATCAAGTGAAGCATGATAATGTAGATAAATTAACATAAAATAGCATGAAACAACAAATGTAAGTCCTATCTTGATATTAGCAATGTAAAACATGGATGATGCATATAATCAAAATGTTTTTTTGGTTTTTTTGACATATTTGAATTTTTTTTATGCTTTTGAAATGTTATATTGCTTTTGTACTTTAGAATTTTGTATTGTATTTTGAAATATATGGGCTATGTATAATCAAGTAGAATAAACTATGTATAGTAATTACTAAGGCAAAATGATACTAAGTGATGAATCTCATGTAATAATCCTTATCATGGGGTCTATATCAAGGAGTGGAATTTTGTGTGATCATGAAGCATGTTGAAAATGCTAAAAATATGGATTTGAAAGTTGTATATGCTATAAATTTTATAAAATATCTAAAGTATAAATTTACTTTTAGGGTCCCTCTATAATATAAGGAGTTTATAGAACTATAGGGCTCTTAGGGACCAATATAGAAGTATGAGAAGCTCTATGAACATGTGCTCTATATGTACATGCATGAGATATCAATGAAACTACTCTAAGTGTGAATATTATAGTTGGAAGTTATCTAAAATCCCAAAGCTATGGAGGTGTATGAACCCTTTGTAATAGCGATGGATGCCTCAACTATGTATAAATTTTAAGTGGAGGAGGAACCAAAACTAGAGGAGAAGCTAAAACTAGTGGCAAAATTGAAACTGGTGGTGAAACTAAAACTAGTGGTGAAATTAAAACTAGTGAGTAAAAGTTGGTAGATGACTCTGAAGTAGGGAGTGGTAACTCATATTGAACTTTGTTGACTACAACAACCTAATTAGTGTGAATTAATTTCACACATATGTGAAGTTTAGAAGGTACTACACTGAGTTTTTGAATCCATGTTCAACCAAGTACCATATCAAAAACTCCTATGCTAGGAACTCTAGTGAATTGTGTGTACACATGTGTAGGACCAACCTATAGTGGAATTAATATCTAACCCAATAAAATCTATATATTCCCACTAAAACCAATGATAACTATGTCTATCAGAGTGATATATTTCTATAAATAACCCAAATGCTATATTAGTATCAAGGTGCACATGTTAAGAATGGAACCATTATCAATAGGTACACTATGAATAGGTTGATTATAAATGTGATCTTTGATAAAGAATGCATGATAATCTAAATCATCCTCAATGATCTCCTAATCTGAGAGGGAGATAGAAGGTCTATCTAGAACTCTAGAATTATATACATTGATCAAGTTTCTCAAAAGATATAACTCAACTGAAGGTGCCCTGTATGTATCTGGTGGTGGATGTACATGACATGCATGATGAACCCCTTATGTGTTCCCTGTATCCTATTTTGAATGTTTTGGAAATGTATTTGAGAATATTTTTAATGCTTTATCCTATGTTTTATTTTCCATTGGAGGCTCAACTGGAGTGCCAATATGAATATCATTTGAATCTATTAGGTCATGTGTCTTGTGCTTTAAAATGATGCATCTATTTGTCATATAGCTTGCTGCCCTATGGTAGTTTCAAAATTCCTAATAATAATATCCCTTTGGAAGAGGATTTTTTGGATAAAATTTCTAAATAGGAGGGAGAGATATGATATTACAATCCAAAACTTTTTATAAAACCCTAGGTAGAGGAATTGGAAGATGTGAAAAAGTACACTGAGGGGGTGCTAATAAAACTATTCATTAAAGAGGTTTTGAAGCCACATTGACTGTAGGATATTTATACCCTTTAGTATCTTTGAAATTTAACTTATATTGGACTTTTCTAATTCATATTAATTGTGTCTAATGTATTAGTGTACTTTAGTTTTCCCATTGATATTAGTCTGACTTCTCTTTCTTTTAATGTGTGACAATTCAGTGAAGGTAGAGAATATTTTGAACATGATTGATTCATCAAGTTATGGTAGAATAATTTGTTTTAAAATGTCTTGTAACTCCTAATCTACCATGGGGATAATCATCTTATCCAAGATGGTCTTATACCTAAGAACATATTTTGTGAGATGTTCATTTGGTCATTGTTTCTATTAAGAAATTTGAGCATATGAAACCTTATCACCAATGTTGATATTAAAGTGTAGTAATAGCATATTAGATAAATGATTAAATGCATTGATGACTAATTTATTATACTATAGAACCATTATAAATCATAATCCCTTAGGCTTTATGGAAATAGCTCGGTAATTAGCTAGTCATTTGGTACATAGTCCAAGTGTACTACCTTAAATTCTCTCAAATGTGTCTCTAGATCACCCTTTCCATCATAAAAATTAATCTTGGGTTGAATAAAAACTTTATGGAAGGGTGTAGAATCAATATGAATAGCCAATGATGTATGTATTAAATAAAAAGAATCCAAATTCTATGTAGGTCTAGAGGCACCTTAATTAAGATGTTGTACCTTAGATTGAAGAGATCTTATTTATTGCACAAGGGCTACCACATCAAGAGACAAAGATGTACTAGTTTTAGCTGGTGGCATTAAATAAGGTTGGGATTCTATAGGGTGTTTTTGAGACATAATATCCCTCATAGTGTCATTTACAATTGGTTTCTCTATGGTTTGAGAATATTGACAACTGTTCACATTTTATTGGTCATCTTATAGAATTATAAGCATGTCATCTTACATATCCAGATGTTTGGTTAAGATTTATTGAAGTTATCTTTTATCAGTTTCATAAAAAAATGGTATATTGAGCCATTGTTAAAGTAGGAATACAATTTGAAAAGTGTTTGAATGTTTTGAAATAAGTTTTAATAAGAAATGTGCTAGAAATGGAAAGTACTGAATATATGAAATGTAAAGTCCTAAAAATAGTGAATTGAATTTTGTGAAAAAAGGATACTAAACTACCAAACATGTAAGGTGATACATATAGAAGAAAAATAAGAGATAATATATGCAACTAGGGATTTTTTAAAAATATTTTTACAAAATTCTATGAATTTTTGAAATTGAAATTTAATTTCTGAGTTAAGTATTCAAGAAAATTTTTAGAAATTTATAGGAAAGTGATTGATTTAATGGGACCTCATAGATGAAACAAGGGTTTTGATTGAAAAAATTGAAAATTACTATTAATTTTTAAAATTTGAAGTGATTTTATGATTTTAATATGCAACTTAAAATTCAAAAAATTATTGGAAAATTATTAAGAAATTACTGGGGGCTAGTTGATGTAACTAGGGTTTGAAATAAATGTATTTTAAAATTTACTAAAAAATTTTAAAAATTGAGATAAATTTTTGATTTATGTGTAGGAAAAAAAATTACAAATAATGGGAAAAATTAGCTAGGAATTTACCCTAGGGTTTTTAGGGTTTGTATACGAAACTTGAAGTAACTCAGGTTCACCAAATGATTTGTTATTTTTGGGAATAATGGATTTTTATTCTTATTTAATAATTAAGTCTAAGTAGGATAAATCAATAAATAATATTCCTAATTAAATCTATTTATTTGATAAATTGAATTGTAATTAGACCCTTTTTAAAACTATTAGTGAGAGAGATAAAATCAAACTTAGCTTATTCTAGACTATTTTGACTGATATAGGGTCTAGAAATTTATGTGAAAGATAGGATAGTCACAAATAATATCATAGAATTAATTTTATAATTACAAAGGATCATGAGAAATTGACACCCTGATCTGTTGCTATAGTCCTTTAGTGATGTTATTTTGAGGATTTAAGCTTTCTAAGTTTTATTTGCATGCTTAGTGTGTGCATGTGTACCAATTTTTAGGTCCTTTTTATCAATAGAGATCCTTGAAGACTTTATTATTCATGTACTTATACCTTATATTCTATTAAAATAAACTTTAGAAAATGGGGAAAAGGGGTTAGTGTGTATAAGATGCACTTGATGTGCTTCACACCCCGTGTGTGGACATGTTTCCTACATACCAATACTCCAAAGAGGGATCAAGCCATATGTAGTTATACATTTAAAAGTGATTGGTGAAATAATGAATGAAATGTAAGAAATGCTAAAACTAGGTATGCTTGAGATGACCATGGATTGGTGTAAGAACTTTAATTATCCTGAAAGTATATAGGATGGTTGTATGCAAAGAATAGGGAAGATTGCTTAAGTGGTCTTAATTGTATTCTTTATGGCTTGAATGATACTTACCAAACCTTTCCAAATGATATTTGAATGGTCTTATATATTGATATATTGGTCATGGGTTAGATTAAACTAGACTGGGCTAACATAATAAACAAGAGGAATCGAGGAAAATTGGTAACCTAGGCTCAAAATGTGTTATTATCTTGACCAAATGGGACATGGGGGGATGGATTAGTCATTAAGAGAGGGTCCTAGATCATTTAGATTCTTGTTTGGAAGCCCATGGATGATTTATAATTAGTGAAAGTAAGACTAAGAGGGTCATGAGAGCAAGAAAGAGGGACCTAAGGGTTGGGTGTCATTATCCATGATAAAGTTACCAATTTTTGCATTTTATATGACTATATGTGACATATGATAAAATAAAGTTCAAATGTAACCTTATGATAACTATGCATAACATTTATATAACTAGTTTCACATATTATGAAGTAGAATATAATCAGGTGACCTCATTATACAATTACTCAATCAAAGTGAATATAATGGGTTTAGTGGATATAAAAATTATTACACATTAATTCATTAATTTTATGTGACATATAATCAATATTTTTATCAAAACATTTAATATGTCCATAATTTTTTTAGGTATCATAATTAATCACACTATAAAGGTGAGTCAGGTCATTTTATCTAATAGTGTAATTATCTCACACACCTTACTAATAACTAATCCAACTCTATTATCTAATTGGATGGATATTTTTATCTCATCATAAATTCATAATGGGATAAATAAAATAATGGTTATACTCTTAGAATAATTTTTAACCAATTTTTACCAAAATAATAAACAAACCTATAAAGTCTTAATGTTCCAAACCTAGGCTTTGATACCAAAATTTAACATCCCTCTTGTTAAGATGAAAAAACATGGATATTAAAATAAATATGTAAATTGTACTTTTCAACTTGATAAAATTTCATGATAACTAATTACAACATTTTCCCCTTAAATGAATCACTAATTTAAATTCATTTAATCCATGTCTTTGAATTATTAAAACATTCTAAGATCTATAGTTTTTGTCTCACAATTCTTAATCCCTTAACAGAATAAAAGTTATGATACATCATGACCTTAGAAGATTATAGTAATAGACTACCTTATACCTTAAACTATCTTTCTTTGTTTCATTTTTGAAGAGTTTTGTAAAGTAGGTTTACTAATTATCGTTATTCTTATTTTTTACTAAGCCCATAAAGGTATCATATATTGGTAGTCATCCCTCAAATATATTTATGTCATACATATCAATTCTAGAGGTGAACTTACCAATATTCATCTAAATTGGTTTTTTTTTTTTTTTAAGATTATGTTTTTAAATAGACAAGAGATGAAAATACACCTTCATAAAATACCATTGCTTATAGTCTTAAAATTTAAAAAATTCTATGAAAGACATATATTATAGGTTTTAGATGTGTGTGTGTGTGTGTGTGTGTGTGTGTGTGTGTGTGTGTGTGTCTATACACACACACACACACAATATATATATATATATATATATATATATATATATATATATATATATATAAACATGATCTAGATGTAGTAATATAACATCAACAAAATTTATCCCTCACATGTGAATAATACATTCAACACCACCCAAAATGTGAGACCCAGTTACTACAAATCAATGCACATTGTCAAAGATGATTTGGGTAAAATACATGTATAATAAAACTCAAGGATATAACATCACCACATAAGTAACAATCCATAGTGAATCATTCATTTCATAATAGAAATTCAAGGTATTATCTTGAGTAACATATAATCATTGAAAACCCTTACAACTTCATTGGTATTCTTATAGAGGGTCATAGTATAGTCAAACCCTTATCTAATTTATAATCACTATATATATATATATATATATATATATATATATATATATATATATATATATATATATATATATATATATATATATATCTACTTATAACACAAGTAGATTTTAACTTCTCCAAAAATAACCTATAAATAGATCTAGGGTTTTGTCCTAAACCCAAGGAGTATTATTTATAATATACATCTCAGATAAGATATTTATAGCATAAAACATGGTATAACCTCTAAGTGGGTTTCTAGTTAAATCCCAATAATACATGAATCATATAAACCTAGAATATAATATTAACACATTCATGCATTGTTATCACCAAGTACAAGGTCTAACTGAATTCATAAATCTAGTAGGTATACTATAGGGTTTAATAGGACACTAAGACCATTATCTAAGGCATATATAATCTATTGTATACTTTATTATACAATTTATAGCTATTAATATTTTTTTAAAGGTATTACTATCTCAAGTATAACCCTCTTACATATAAAGGTAACTAAAACACTTACTCCTAAACCAAACATGGGTTATCAATAATTTTGTATGATCTTACTTATTTTAAATGTATATATAAGGATAATTCCATTATCATGTTCAATGATATTTTTTATAGAAAATGATACACTCTAATAGACATACACCAAGTTGATATGGGTTATATTTTTTATTTGATATCTTAATTCATAACCTATGAGTATATGAAAATAGATTTAAATACATAAGTGATAAATAAGATGACATAAAATCCCATGAAGATTTATATTAATATTTTATCTTACCAATTTTTTAACCCTAGAAAATATAAAATAGGGAATCTAGGGTTAAAAGTGTTAGAGATAGTATACGGAACAAGGATGATAAATTATGTCTATAATAATCCAATTAATTATGAAAATTAGATAGAACATATATTGAATTTATTATGCTAAGATGTTAAAGACAAAAAGTACAAATATGTTTTATATTGAAATGATAATGAAAAAAATTACTTAGTTTGTTTTGATGTTAATATAAATCTAGATATAGAAAAGGTAGAAAGTAGACTAGAAGAGTATTTTAGAAAAGTCACCAAATTCTGGATTAAGTTACTACATAGCCTCAAACACTTATGTTATCTTGATAAATTTGCATCGACTCTAGTGTTTGGGTTGGATGCATGTATCCTATACAAAATACCTACTAAGAAAATATGTAACCACTTATATGCTTATATATTTTTCATCACCTTCACTTGGGTGCATTCATATATAGGTCATAGACTATCAATCACTGTTAAATAGTAAAACCCTTGTTCTTCTTCCTCATAGTGGCTATGGGAAAAATGGGTTAGTAGACACATGATGTTGAGCTACCCCAAACAATGATTTGTCAATGATCTCTACCTACATAGATAATACTCTAAATAGGGACTTAGACTCATGTAGTTCTCCCTTGTGTGTTGGTTTTTTGTGTGAATCATGCAATATGTGGAAAGTGAGTACAATAATGACTTAGCTTGTAAATTGGAAAATTAGGCTCTTGGGATACTCTTTAAATATGTTATACATGTATATATGTTTTCTTTATGACTAATTTTGAAATAGGAGAAAATAGGTAAGCTTTTCTCTATTGGATGCTTGATTGAATGCTTTTGATAAGTTTCCTTGGTTTGTTCTAGGAAAGGAATGAGTGAGGGTTGATCTTGTATTTATACCAATCCCCTTATATAGTAACTCACATTAAATAAATTAATCCAAACATTAGGATACATTTAATTTGTAAATTATATGACTTTATGGCACTAGACACTTATGTTAGAGTAGGACATCTATGTTGACATAGGTGTCTATCCAGGATGTAAGTGTCCACAGAATAGGAAAATAGGTATAGGATAAAAACTTGTAGAGGTATAATATAAGTAGGTTCTAAGAATTTGGTGTAAGATAGAAGACATAGGTATTTAATATAAGAATGGTCAAACTAATATATAGTCCAAGGGGCACAAGAGATAGTATATGTGACTTTTAAAAGTAGTAATGGTCTATAACTTAGAGGAACAACCAAGGTTTATGCTTTTTGATGTAGAGCATCAAAAGATAACATTGGGTGTTAGTGTGCTTGAGAGTTTCATGATGACCATTTTTGGTCTATTGTGACTGTGATATGTATTTTAAAGTCCCCTAGGGTTTTTTTTAGTCATTATAAGTCTAGATAATGTGTGTGTTTATCCCGTTTAGAGTTTCTCAACAAAAGGGGGGATTTTAAATTGTTACTATGCATTAAAATATTATTTTGGGTTTTGTGTGAAATTTAAATGTTGATTTATGTTTTCTAATTGTCCTAGTAGGTACTAGGAGTTTTTTTTAAATATTTTTTTATGGTCAATTCATGAAAAATAAATTCAATCCAAGAAATGCAAAGAAACATGGAAGTGTAACTACCACCCTACGTGGAGTTGGCATTGTGAGGGAATTATATTACATGATTAGCATTATGAAAATATGGAGTGCATATGGGTGATAGGGGAGATATTTGTATAAGGTTGGTAGGATAGGATAAATTACAAGGAGAAATAGGTATAGATCATCAATAAAGATAAAAAAAAAATATCAAGATTCCAAGAAAGATTGCCTATTTTTGGGAGTTCTTAGTGTCAAACGTGTTTGAAATAATATTTGTTGAATATGAGTGATTCTTAAAATTTTAAGTGATGTTATTTTATTTTTATTCATTATTTTATTGTTATAATAATAATTTTTTAGATATCAAAGTGATAATCTAAAGTACAATCAAGTTATAAGTATCCATATTTTGTATAGTCAGGATTAAAGTTGGAAAAGTTTCTTGAGACAAAGTTGAGTGTTTTATGAAAGCTATGAGTCAAGGAAAACTATTAAGAGTCTCAATTCCCTTAGAGGAATATTTGAATAACTTTCAAATAAGAATATTTAACTCATTCTTTTATTCATATTACATAGTCCTATAATATGTTCCCAAACTTCTACAAATCAACCTTGAAGAACCTTATGGTGATTATTAATGCATAAATAGATATTATGGAAGGTAAAGTGAGGTAGGATAGACCTAATATAGGTATTATAATTTTTTTAAGTTGTTTAAAATTTAATCTAGCCCATTTTTTAGGCTCTCAAGGTTGTATATACCTGCCAAAACCAAAACTAGGGGTTTCAACTTACAAATTGAATAACCTTTATTTCCATCTTTCAAATTATTTAAACATGGTAATATAATGTAATTTATCATGATTTATAATATTTTGGTGGTTTTTATTTTGCATATTATCATACACTATGGAAACCTAAAAATTTTAGTGCATTAGGCCAAATGAGACCTAGATTAGAGATTGATTTATTATGGTTAGATGTGTAACGGAGATAAAATAGTTATATGGATGGACATATGAGACCTAGTGTGGAAACAATAAATTTGGAACCATGCATTAGGATTTTAGGTCTATTAACCCATATGAGGATGAAAAAAAAAAACAAGAAAAGAGAGAAAAGTATTGAAAGTTGTGTATAAAAGGATGGTGGTTCTACTAAGAAGGATGAAAGTGAAATAAGGTATGATAAGTTTCATGATCAATAAGGAGGTCTAAAACTAGAGACTTATTAAAAGTGAATCAAAATCAAAATAGACCTAGTGGAGAGTGAGATAAGGTAAGTTTGTGTTATAAGAAGTCAAAGTAAAGGTGAGATTATAGAGTTAAGCATAAGAGTAGAGAATGTAGAGGGAGATGAAGGGTGATATGTATTTTATAGATAGAAGATGTATATTTTTTCAAGGAGGTTTATGAGTCTAGTGAAGATAAGAGTGATCAAGGTTGTCAAGAAAGGAGCAAAGTATTGTTACAAGCAAGTAAATCAAAGTTCAGAGAAGGGATTAAAGTAAGAAATTAGATCTAGGTAAAATTATGAAGTAATTGTATCTCTTCCTATACATCATGTGGTATTAGAGTAGGTAATATATTATAAAAGTTTATGATTTTGAGTGATAAAATTTTTTATTTTCAAGTTACAAGAATAAAATAAGAGAGGTAGAAAGGTTTTTGAAACCTATAAGGTAGGATGTTGAGTGATAGAGAATCCATAAATCCATAAAGGCTTGAAGAGATAAGAGATATGTAATAATATAAAAATAGAAAGATCAATAAGAGCTTAAATTAAAAAAATAAGTCAAAGGCAAAGGACTAATAATACTAAAAGTCTAGGGTGAAAAAGACCTAGGTTAAGTGCTAAGAATCAAGTAGGATAGACTTTCTAAAAGAGGAAAAACATATTGAGGCCTAAGGAAAGGTGAAATATTAAAATGAATAGAGAGAAAGAAATAAGGGATGGAATAAGGAACATTGAAATAAGAAGATGGAGAGAGAAGTTAAGAAAAGAGAGTTAGAGATGGAAAGAGAGATAGATGAGTTTAGAGAAATCTTAGCAGGTATATATCAAATCTTGAAGGAGTCAATATAAATATATTTCTTAAGAATCATAAATATAGTATAATGTCCTCTTAGAGAGATTATGAGAAAGAAGAGAATGAATTAAGAAGTTATCTAATTAAGAAAAAAGATAAAGACATTAGTAAAGTAGACTAAAATAGAAAACAAATAGGAAAGCAAGCCATAAAAGTTTATATTTGATGATTTCTTGTCATGTGTATGTGTGAGTACAAAAGTGAATAAATAATAAGTCCACTTTTAGGACAAAAATCCTAAAATCATGAATGAGAACAAGTACGGAAAACATGTTTGTGTTGTAGAAGAAATAAATTAGGAAATAATGTATATAGATACATTGATTTGTTACCTTGAAAGAGGATTTATGATTGGAGAATATCTTAAATAATAATGATGCCTCACTAAAGGCATAAAAGAAATAGAAGGAATCCATAATATGGAGTCAAGATTGAATTAGCTAGGCTCAAAAGGTATGAATATTAGAAATCAAAATTTTGTATTGCATGAAGAAATAAAATAGGTATAATATAAATTTTTTCATTTGAATTAATGATGATACAATAAATATTGATAATAATATTTCAAATTTTAATGAAAAACATCACTTAGAATATACAAAACTTAAAGAGGATATTTTAGGTGATGAAAAGTTGTTAGATTAGCAACAAGACCAAATATATATCTATTAAAGTTGGGATTAATTGCAAGAAGGTATTGAAAATTTTGAGCATGCCATAAGTAATAGAGAAAAGGATAAACTATGTCCTATAATATAAGTTTAAGAGATGAGCATTTGACATGAGTCAATGGAGTCTCAATGGAGATAAATACTAATGGATAGATAACATACATCATAGAGTATCAAGGATGGATACAAGGACACATATAGACTCAAAATTATCAAATTCTAATATCTAATACTTCATTAAACTATACAAGTGTAGATGTACACACTGATTTACATTATGGAGTGTTTATCTTAACAAATGGTGGAGATGGATTCCAAGTATAAATTATAGTGAGGTTATGAAAAAAAAAATGTGGATGGAGAGTTGATATGGAGAGAATTGATACATGAGGCTGAATTTGACCTATTAAAGTTCCTAAGTCAAATTAAAAATAAGGTGGAAGTTGTCATAAAAAAGCTAGAGGTAGAATTACAAGATGGAGAAAAGAATATTTTAAAGACAATGAGCATGTTAACCATATGAAAAATTTAATATGATAAAATTTAATGTCACATAAGGGTATAAAATAAAAAACAAATAATGAGTTTAATGTAAGAATATAGACAAGTATTGGTACAAGGTGAATCAGACAAAGTTGACAACCAAGGTAAGCCTAAAACTATGAAGAAGTTAAGCATAGAATCATGTGAATTGATCAAACAATAAGTATTGGTAGATAATAATTCAAGTAAATATAATATGTTAAGAGGATATGATAAAGATATTAATAAGATGAAATGGATGCCTAGAGAGGCTTGAAACAAGAATACAAGATCAAGAGACGATGGAAAGGACCATGATATCCTTGAATAGATCATCAAGTCTCATGAATGTAATTTGATATGTACTAATCATGATGGTGAAACTATGTATAGGTAATAGAGGGAGTCATTCCATGATCATGTTGAGAAAATAAGTAATGAGGCACAAAATCCCATGATAGATCGAATGAAATAGGAGGATATCCATGTTCCTCATAAAGGAGATGATTGGATATATGATGCATGTTTGGAAGAGGCCAATATTAGTTAAAAAGCAATCCAAATAAGGAGAAATAATATATTGACATTTAGATATCAAAGAGAGAACAATATTAACTAAATAAATAGTCCAAGTAGTATGCCAAGAGATGAAGAACAAAGAGTCATGGAAGGAGAGATACAAGTAGATGAGAAAGAGAACATGGAAATGAAGAAAGAACAAGGTGATAAGTTAATATATTAAATTTTTAATTTTGAATATAAATTTTATATAATTATGAATTATAATGGTAAGATAAAATGTTATCAAGAAGTGTTGTGTTATGTTGAACTTGAATTGGTCAAGGATATTTCATTCCAAGATGAGCAATTAGGCTATGAGAATACTCACCATGAGAAGGTGGATTATCATGATGAGGTATCCAAAGATGATATAAATGAGATTATTAAAATTTATAAGTAATAAAATATGCATAATAATATATTATATCATGAGGTCAAAGGAGAAAACATTGTTAAGAAGATAGACTAGCAAGGAGTGCATGAATAAACCATGACAAATGGGGAAGTAAGTTATGGAGTAGGAGAAAGAGTGAAGAATAATAAAAAAACATTTTAGGTATATTATGATTAAGATAAATATGAGATGGATGAGATGGAATGTTAATAGTACAAATAGTTTCATAATATCATATACTTCATGGAGGTAGAGGATGAGTTGGAAAAGAGGCAAGACAAGGAAAGGAGATAGAAACAAAAGAACTAGATAACAAGAGATGAGAAAGACAAGAGGAAAAACATAAAAAATATATAATAAAATTGTAAGAGTAATAATTATAAATAAATTATGAAGTTAGACAAGGTGTATTTGAGCTGGATCTCTAATTTTCCCACTTAGGGAGCTTGATGTAGAGCATCTAAAGATAACATAGGGTGTTAGTGTGTTTGAGAGTTTAATAATGACCATTTTTGGTCTGGTGTGAGTATGATAGATTTTTAAGGTTAAATATTGTGTTTTTTAGTCATTAATTATCTTAGGATTGTGTGTTTTTATCCCATTTAGAGTTTCTCACCAAAATGAGGAATTTGACAATTTAAAATTATAACTAGGATTTGGAGTGGTATTTTAGGTTTTGTGTGAAATAAAAATGTTGAAGTATGTTTTTTAAGGGTAAAGTAGGTCCTAGGAGTTTTTTTTTTTTTTTTTTTTAAATTGAAATTCATGAAAAATAATTTTAATCCAATAAATTCAAAGAAACATGGAAGTATAACTGCAACCCTACATGGAGTTGGCCTAGTGAGGGATTTATCTTGCATGATTCAAATTATGAAAGGATGGAATTATTGTAGGTGAGAGGGGAGATATTATTATAAGTTTGGTATGATAGGATAAAATAAAAGGATACAAATTTATATATCATCAATAAAGACAAAAAAATATCAAGATTCTAAGAAAGACTGCCTATTTTTGGCAGTTTTGTGTATGGACAGTACTTGTATTTGTGACGAATGAAAAAAAATGTTTTTGAAAGAATATATTTTTAATATAAATTATTTATAAAATTTTAAATGATAATTTTTTATTAATTATTTTTTGGTTTTCCTATAATCATTTCTTAAAAATCAATGTGATAATCTAAAGTAAGTCAAATTAGAAGCATCCCTATTTTGCATAGTTAAGAATCAAGTTGGCAAAGTTTCTTCAGACATAGTTGAGTGTTGAAAGAATTTTTTGAGTCAATTAAAAATATTAATAGTATAATTTCACATATATTAATATTTCAATAACTTTTAACTATGAATATTTAACTCATGTTTCTATTTTACATAGTCCTATAATATGTTTTCATAATACTATAAATCAGCCTTAGAGAACATTATGCTTATTTTTCATGCAAAAATATATATTTAAAGGTGAATTTGTGTATTTAATACCTAATATAGGTCTTATAAGTGTTTTAAGTTGTTTAAAATTCAATCTATCTCATTTTGTAGGCTCTTAGGCTTGTATAGGCTTGCCAAAACTAAGACTAGGGTTTTCAACTTATGATTTTAAAAAACATTATTTCCACTTGTAAAAATTATTAATTTTTTTTAATATGAGTTCATTAAAAAGTATTTATAATATTTAATTTTCAGTTGGTACAATACCATATAGTATGGAAACCTATACATGGTAGTGTATTAGGCTTAATGATACCTAATTGACAGAATAGTTGTGCAAATTGGAAAACTTCCCTGGAGAGTTTTAACTTGAAATTTTAGGTTAAGATATAGTGGGATAAATATTATATAAAATATTTTTTAGTTTTTTTAACATATTTATTTTATTAAAACCAACAAATTTTGTGCTTAAGAAGGTCTACAAGAAACTAGGCCTTAAAGAAGAAAGAGTGGATTGTTTGATAAGAGACAAAGTTATATATTAGAGATTGAGTTATTATGATGGATGTGTAAGGGAGATAAAATATTTAATTGGATTCCCATATGATCCATAGTGTGGATAAGAAACCTTGGAACCATGTATTAGTATTTTAAGTCTATGAACCTATATGAGCATGAGAAAGCTTGAATCAAGAATAGAGAGTGAAGTCTTGAAATTTGTGTATGAGAGGATCGTGTTTTTACTAAGGAGTATGAGATTAAAATAAGGGATGATAATTTTCATTCTCAATAAGTAGTTATAGAGCTAGAGACATATTACAAGTGAATCAATCTTAAAATAAATCTAGTGGAGAGTGAGAGAAGGTAAGTTTAGGTTGTATGAAGTCAAAGTATAGGTGAGAGTGTAGAGTCAAGCATAAGAAGAGAGATTTAAAAGGTGAATTAAGGGTGATATGTCTTGTAGAGAGAGAAGATGAATATTTATGGAAGGAGTTTTATGATTCTAGTGAAGGTAAGAGTGATTAAGGGTATGAAGAGAGGTTCAGAGTACCTATCATAAACAGGTAAATTAGAGTTTAAATAAAGGATTAAAGGAAGAAATAATATATAGGTAAATATATGAGTTATGTGTATATATTCATCTACATAAGTTTTATAAGTGTAAAATACTAAGGTTCTATATAATTTAGAAATAGTGTCTACAATTCCCTCCCTTTAATCTAGTAATGAAATTACTAGTTTAAAGGAAATGAATGCATACTTGTGTGTTTATAACACACTATGTATTTATTTAAGTCAAAATTGAGTGATTTATTGGTGACTAACCTAAAAAAAAGATAATTTAAGTATATAATTAGTGAATTTAATCTGAAATTGAAAGTATTTAATTGATTTAAAATTTAAAGAGTAAGGTTTAGGAGTACACTTGTGTATTGATCTAACAACCTTGCTTATTAGAAACTTGATTTTAAATGTGTCATAATGTATCAATAAAATTAATATTAAGTTAAATATATAAATTTGGAAAGTGCATATAACTAAGGAGGTATATAGAGAGATATAAACATAGGAGGGCTCATTCCCCCAACCTTGGAGAAGAGGTGGATCACCACCTAGAAGTTGAGACTGGCTTAATCTTGCAACCCAATCATATTTATAACTTGGTGAGTGTGAGTGAACCAAGTAAACTCACACTACCAAACTAGTGAGGTTGGATGGTAAAGTCAAGTCCAATTTGAAATCTTGGCAAGATTGAGTGATTTAATCATCTCAATTGTAATAAAAATTAACCAACTAATGAAATAGATTGGCTTAATATAGTTCATAAAGGTCCAACATGGTGGGTGGTAACAGTCCCTACGAGTATTTTAAATCTAAAAGTTATTTGGATTTTGTAATATTATGTGCACATTTTATAACATATGCACCATATATATGTCTCATGCTTAAACTATGTGTAATAATGGTACCAATTTATATAATTCTAACACAAATGTGTACCTAAATCATATAACTATGTGTTCTAGCCAATTTTGAAATTTTAACAAGTGTTGGTGACATGTTACCATGACATTCCCCCACTATATATTGAGAAGTCTAAAAATTGATATAAGTCTCAATGTGGAGAACATGTTTCGAACACATGGCCCAATTTTTATTTTGGTATGTTGAATACTGAGTAAGTGTGGAGAACATGTTTCCAAAACATGCCCCCTAGTATATATATGAATCTATGAATTTATGGAAGCCATGTTTCTTTGACATTACCCCACTGAGTCTGTAACTTTAAATGTGTGAATTCTTGCCTTTATGACATGCTACCACTGATATGCCCCCCTTTGAGATGAGGAAAAAATATAAGTTGATAGTTACCTCACTTCAAAGGGATAATATAACCATATAACTATGAATGAACCATATATCATATAGGAGAACATGTATAGGTAAATGTATCATTGAAGTACATATAATTTGATTCAAAGCCTAATATGAATGACAAATATCATGGCAACATCTAGAAAAAAATAATACAATATCAACAATAAAATCAAACACACACACAAGATCACTTAAAATAAAGTTAAAAGGCAATGGTGTAAGGAGATAATAAACAAGGGTCATGTTCAAAATAAAATGGACATGATTTAGTCAAATGTCCATAAAATCAAGAATGACATATTCAAATGTTCATACAATAAGAAATGACATATTCAAATGTCAAAGAAGAAAATAAATGGATCATATTCCAATTCTTGATAAATAAAATAAAATAGCAAGGTAAGACACTCAAGGAAGTGTATAAAGTAAATCATAAGAAAATAATATAATAATTTCATAGTAGCCCATAGTTGTATATTTTTAGAAAGAAATGTCAAGTACATAGCGTATAAAGTACACTACAAAAGATATAAACATGGATAAAGACAAGTGTAAGTACATATATGAGATCAACCATGATAATATAAATTTACCATAGAATGATATAACCTAGAATCATCATGATCATAGATTTTGATTCCCCTAATGTCTTAGTGATGCAAGTAAATGGAAATCCCAATATCCAAGAGTTCATAGAACATGTATTTATGTATGCATGTATTACACTCAAATAGAAGTGTGAAACATATTTGTATGTAGAAGTAACTATAAAATATCTTATCAAGATCATAGATGGAATACTAAATGGACTGACCCTTAAAAACACAAAAATGGTAAATAACCAAGTAGTTGTGAGAGAGAAAAAATGAGTGAAATAATGAAAATCTTCCATGAACAACTCATAAATTCTAGATGTACAAATAGGTGAGTAAATGTGTAACTCCCCCTGTAATAGTGGAAAATTCTAAACCTAGAATAGCTAATCAATGATCACATGGTCAAATGAGTAACTCCTTTTACCTAAAATAGGATATCCAAGGTAAATCCATATGATGTGTACCCATAAGTAAGATAATCTCACAAGTGTATGGAAAACACAATAAAAGAAAGTAGATACCTACACTAACACCACCCTCCCCCCAAGCAAAAAAATACATAGATTAGGTTGGTAAAAGAAATGGGTCTAAGCAATAAGGCCTGATGATGTACCCATGCACAATGTAACACCCATAAAATGGAAAAAAAGACAAAATCCATAGGAAAAACTCATCCCTAGAAAGAGATCTAAGGTAAATAGTTAATGCTCTAAGGATGTCAAGAATAACTAATAATGCATCCACTGGTGAGAGCAATAGATCATAGAGAGAGAATAACTAAGAAGTCCCCATAGAATATGTTGTAGATACCTACAATGGATCTCACAAAATGATGAATGTCACTGACTAGATCCTCTACTTGAAGATTGAAGAAGCTCTAAATACATTTAACAATGTTTTTTATTTTTTCCTAAAGGAATAACATGAATGTTGTACTAGAATTATATGAATTCCACAATGAAATATGAAGGCAAGAATATGAATATATATGAAAGAGGTCCAAAAATAAGGTGTGGCATAGGTCTGTCAAGATTGTACACAAGAATAAAAGGTAATGAAATTAAATTCAACATATTAGAAGGACTTGGAACATTTGTTGGAAGAATTCCCATGTGAAGTAGATATCTCATCTCACCAACTAACTGAATTGAAGATGATACTACAGATGAAAAATGCATATCTGCAATATGAATATCCATAAGAAAATATATGTCATCAAAGCTCTCAATGGATGTACTCACACTAGAAATACTATAGTCATTTGAAGTAAAATAATGTGAGGGCTTTGAAATAGAAACATCCTAAATAGGGATAAAATTATAATCTATAATGGAATAACTAAATTAAAGAATAATCACATCCTATAATTGTGGCTCAATAGAAGGAAGATCATAGTCCACCATGAATGTATCATCTCAAGCAATAAGAGTAGGAGGAGGGAATACATCAGTATTTAAAGAGACAATAAGAAGAGGATGAGGAGGATGTATATATATCTTAGTAGGATCTCAAAATAAAGACTTCAAGATGCTCCAAACAATCCAAATAAATGATATATGTTTCACATGGAAATGAAGATCCATGGAAACATGTAACAATAAAGTACCAATAACCTTTTCCCAAGTGTTAGCCCACTTATTTTACTAACTTGAGTTAGAATGGGAAAGAATCTATCCATATAATAATGGATTAAAATTATTTCTTGTGAGAAAGTGTTACATGTAAGCAAGCTAATAAGCATAATTAGTATTTCTAAGAAGAACCACTAGTGTAGAGCCAACTCTCTTCATCAAATAGTATCTCTCAAGTGGAGTTGACATAGCTAAACAAAGACACCAAATAATTATATTGAGAAAAAATAGTGCACAAGTGATATTTCATGCTCATTAAATTGATCTGGGCAGCAATTTAGGTGACAATTCGGGTGATAGTTCCACCCCAATTAATGATAGAACTTCTGGGAGCCATAACTTTTGTACCGTATCTCCAATTGAATCATCGTTTGAACCATTGGAAATATAAGAATGAGGGGAATGTCTTGAAATGGAATGGATATATTTTTAATGAGGTTTTATGCCTAAAAACCCAATGAAAGTTCCCTAAATTTTAATTTTAGTAGTGCATTCTAAAAATAGTAAGTTTATAAAAATAACAATTCCTCAAATTCTATATTTTTTTAAAGCATGGAAGTTGAACCAATTAATCTCCTTTAATATTGGTGACCTTCCACATCCTCCCCTTTCTTTAAAAATAGGTATAAATAACTATGTAACCTAAAATGCAAAATCAGACATCTCTTCCCATAGATAAGCATATAGTTGTATTATGATCTTGAGTAATAATACATCTCTTCTCAGAGAATTCATTGTTAATATGTTATTTCTTTGTTCTTGAGATATTTATCAACCATAAATTCTATGTTTTGGATCATAAATGGACATCAATATCATTTTATAATGAGTCTAAGAGTATAATATCAATTAGTTCAAATCACACCAAAGTGGCACATAAGTTGTGAATTAAGTTTGCACACAGGATAAAAAGTAGGTCCCACAATAACCTCTCCAACACAATAAATAATGACCTCCCCAAAGTTTAAAAGTATATTATATACTCAATGTGAGGATGTCAATCTTAGTTGATAATGCATGTAGATAAGCAAAAACAAATAGTATAAAATTTATAATGCACATCTCAACAAATGAATGTCAGATGTAATTTACAATGCATCTAAATGTGAGCAATTAGTGCATGTGACACTAAAAATGTACAAATGAAATTGAAAATTTCTGAATAGGAGGATGTTAGACTCTTTTGATAATGCATCAAAAAATAGTACAAAGGAAGTATTGAATAAGGGGTTGTGATGTAGGAGTATGGGGGTGACAGTCCCTAATAGGGTTAAGGGGTAGTGCCCTTAGAATTACCTAAAATTCACCAATTTTATCCAAAAAAAGTCCCCTATAATGGACTTAATTTACCATAAAAAATTCATCCAAATGAGTAGTACAAGAAAATGAGTTTAATATAAATCAATTAGAGAAGGAAAAAATAAGGTTTACTTGTGAGCGGGTTTGGCCACCTACCAAACTAGACCTCACCCTCCATTTTCAACATGTGAAATATGAGCAGAGTAAAAAATGACCAATCAAAATTATCTTTTACAATATCTCCTTATGTCTCATAAAACAATATATATTTTTTATTCAAAAAATAACATGTACATGGCCCCACCAAGTTATAATGTTTTTATACCAAAAAAAAAGAAAAAAAAAATTCTTATACACAACTATGAATGATCTAGCCTCACTGATTAACCCCACCATTTTATAAATTTTAAAATATTTTTAACAAGTAATTACAAATTTATATAGTAATGTTTAATTTTTAAAAATTAAAAAACCCACTATTTATACCTAGTAATCATGAATTCCATAAAAAATGGTTTTTTAATTTGAAATAGTGTATTTACTAGGTGTTGAGGTGATTTGGAAAAGTGGTTGTGGTGAGTTAGGAGAATGAAATTATAGTGAATTATGTGAAAACATCAGGTGGTGGAATCCACATGTAAAAAAACCAATTGTATGAATGCATATTCAATTTTGACAGAGTGGTTATAGATGGTAGGCCATATAAGGAGAGGAACAAGCACTATTTAAATAAGAGATGATGTTGAGCATGCCACTAGGAGGTACAATGGAAACTATATCCAAGTTAGTTATGGTTTTCTTAGATGAATAAATATAATCATCTTAACCCCTATATATAACAAGAAGTGGTTGTAACTAGGTGATCATGTGAACACAATTTGTTGGCTTCAAAACTATGGATCTTCCCACATTCACTATAATAGTGTATTTGAGCAATCCTCAATACATAAAATGTCTCTTTTCACACACTATGCATTATCCTAGTTTTGAAGGCCTAATTTAATGTCAATATTGTTGTTTAAAATAACATATAGAGGCATGGGAAGTAGAAAACCATAAGCTACAACAAGAAAATTTTGTGGTTGTAGACTATGAGAAATAGTTTTGAAAAAACAACTCTCCCATAAAATAGATACATGAAGTCTTCCGTGGTTTTGAAAATTATTTAAGGTAAAATAACCTAGGTTTACTACTCAATATGCCTCTTTAAATATCTGATAATGGATGCTCCCATGGTTTGAAAACCAACAGACTACATTTCACCCTCAGTGCCAAATCAATGTTGGTAGTCAAATGTAATGAGCCAACACAAACATGAGAGCTGAGCTAAAAAACCAAAATCCTTTTTAAAATTTAGAAAAAATAACACAATAAAACTCATGATCTCATAATAAACTCAAAAAGATATAAAATTATACATTTGTATACCATATACGACACTCTGATACCATATCATATATCCTACGAAGATTGTAAATGGAATATCAAATGTACTAATGCTTGAATAAATAAAAAATCGAAAATGACCAAGTAGTTGTGAGAGATAAATTATAAGTGAAACAATTCAAATCTTCCATGAATATCTCACTAATTTTATATGTACAAATAAGTGATTAAATGTGTAACTCCCCCTAAGATAGTGGAAACACCCAAACTTAAAATAGTCAGCCAATGGTCAACTAGTCAAACGTGTAACTTCCACTACCTAAAATAGGAAAATCAAGGTAAATCATTATTAAATACACACCTATTAAATATATTCTCACAAGTTTAGGTAATATACAATAAAATAAAATAAATACCTACACTAATAGTAATTGATATGCTATCCATCAGCATGTAACTAACACATAAATGCCAAGAAAGCAAGAACATATGTAGATGCGACAAATATTTTTATATTTTTGAATGATTTTTTAATATTATAAGAATATTATATATACATATATATATATATACATGTATATATATATATATATATATGTATGTGTGTATATATATATATGTATGTATATATGTATATATGTATGTATGTATATATATATATGTATATATATATATATATGTCTATATATATATATGTATATATATATATATATATATACATATATATATATACACACACACACACACACACACATATATATATACATATATATATATATATATGTATGTATGTATGTATATTCCAAATCAATGTTGGTAGTCAAATGTAATGAGCCAACACAAACATGAGAGATGAGCTAAAAAACCAAAACCCTTTTTAAAATTTAGAAAAAATAACACAATAAAACTCATGATCTCATAATAAACTCAAAAAGATATAAAATTATACATTCGTATACCATGTACGACACTCTGATACCATATCATAGATCCTACCAAGATTGTAAATGGAATATCAAATGTAATAATGCTTGAATAAATAAAAAATGGAAAATGACCAAGTAGTTGTGAGAGATAAATTATAAGTGAAACAATTCAAATCTTCCATGAATATCTCACTAATTCTATATGTACAAATAAGTGATTAAATGTGTAACTCCCCCTAAGATAGTGGAAACCCCCAAACTCAAAATAGTCAGCCAATGGTCAACTAGTTAAACGTGTAACTTGCACTACCTAAAATAGAAAAATAAAGGTAAATCATTATTAAATGCACACCTATTGAATATATTCTCACAAGTTTAGGTAATATGAAATAAAATAAAATAAATACCTACACTAATAGTAATTGATATGCTATCCATCAGCATGTAACTAACACATAGATGCCAAGAAAGCAAGAACATATGTAGATGCGACAAATATTTTTATATTTTTTAATGATTTTTTAATATTATAAGAATCTTATATACACACACACACACACACACACACACACACACACAGATATATATATATATATATATACATATATATATATATATATGTATATACATACATACATACATACATATATATATATATATACACATACATATATATAATGGGAAGATACTTCAACCATAGCCATAAATATAATAGTGATTCTAAGTTATTTTCTCTTATGATCGACATAAAATACCATCTAAATGTTGATCTGTAAGTTTCCACCTTAGTTGAATGTTCTCCTAAGAGATCAATAAAACACACTTTCATACATTTATTAGTTTCTTTCATAAACATATATACAGAGAAATTTCATACACATCAAGGTATATAACATAATATAATCATGAGGTTTTTAAACAAAAACAAACCAATAAATATTTTATCCCTACTAAAACCTTAAAAATAAAATTATACAACTAAGTTATCTTAATAATAACATGTTAATCCTTCATATATTATCATAAGTATAAAGATAATAAGGAATAAATACATTAAACACACATAAAAATATACTATGTTAACAACACACTAACAAGAGTTTTATAAATAATATTTCACATTGTATGACCATAATTTTTACTCATACGAAGTTGAGTCAATAACATTTATAAAATAATAATAACAAATAGTATGTTTCAATGTTTAGTGACCTATAATTTCTTGATCAAAACATTAAAAATGGCCATAAACAAGGAGTATATATAATTCATGATAGTTTCATATTCAATAGGGATAATGTCTTATATGCAACCTTATAAACTCAAGAGTGTCTTCTATTTATTATATATCCCCACTCTAGATGTAAATAAGTTATTGAATGTATAAGAAAGTGACTTTAGACACCACATCCTAAAAACCAAACATCTATATTATTGATAATACAAAATTAGATTATAGGTTCCTAGACTAGTAGGCTTTTCTCATATAATTACCCTCAGTGGATTTATATAAACATTTATTTCACAATAAATACATTCATTGATAGGGTAGTTACAATCCTATTCAAAGTTTGAGGTTTTTTGTACTATATATATTTATGTTAAACCTAATGAAAAACCACTTAAAAATAAGTTACCTAATATATGTACACTTCAATAGAGAATAAAAAATTACAAAGGTTCAATACAACCCTATTTATCTAAATGAGACTCAACTTTAGGAAAAAAACATATATGTAGATGACTGACCCACTACCCAAATCTCTATAAATGGACTAGGGGAGGTGTAACATACTTTAGATGAGCACTCAACTGATATGGATATTCCATATATATGGGGTATCTATAACATACATAGCTAATAAGAATAGGGATGGTTGGAAACTCTCTCCAATCCATCCCTATTATATAACATAGATAGATGTTCACTTGGGACATACCCTTAATATAAGTATGGATTACTAGGACCTACCCTTGATAAAATATCTTTGGATGATTTGATGATCAATATAATATTGGGGAATAATATTGGGATTATAGGTACTAGTTACTGGTATACATAG
>JARHVA010005582.1:690000-702500 GCA_037957365.1 Torreya grandis
CTTGTTATAATATTTATTAAGTTGAAAATACAATCTCATATTTCAAAAGTTTATGTAGAGTTTCACTAAAAAAATCCTCCTTTACAATGAGCCTTACATTTATATTTATAGCATGGGGAGGTGGTTATAGTGCATAACCATTTTTCTGCATTTTTGAAGGTGCAAAAGTGATTTCATAAAAATGCACCACATATGTGATGTAAAAGTGCATTGGTGCAATTGCATCATGTGAAAAAATGAATTTATAAAATTACACCACTTGAACAGTGCAAAAATACTTTGGTGATTTTACATCACTTGAAATGTTTAAATCAAAATTGCATGATTTAATTTACAAACCAAGCACTTCTATATTTGTTTGGCATAACAATTTTTTCTCTCACATTAAATTGTGAAAAACTTTTCTCCATAGATTCCAATTTTGTGTACAACAGAAGAATTTTTAATAAGTAATTTGAATTCGACATCATGACTATTGATTAAATTTAGTCAAAAAGTTGAAGAGCTTATTCTCCCTATTTATTATGTGCAAATCTTAAAATCATTGCATTCTACTAGACCATATTTTATTTAGGCACATTCTAAAATATCATGAGTACCTCATTAAGTTTCCCATTCTTTCTGTATCCTATTATCAATACACCCTAGAATATAGAATCTAGTTTAAGATTTGCTAGCTACATGTGTGCAAAGAGCTTTAATGCCTCATCAAAATTTCCCTTACATGCATATCTTGCATTCATTATATTCCATAAAACCATGTTTCACTCAAGAATTTTATGAAACTCTTTACATGCACACTCCATCTTCCCATATTACACATACATGTATATCTAAGTACTTATCAATATAGCATTGGACAAAAAGCCACTTTCAATTATGTTAACATGAATATCAATATTTTGTTCCAAATATTTTATTTTGTCATGGTCTGAGAGTACATTTTAAAATCCTAAGAGATTGGGTTGGATACCCATTTGTTACATTTGATGAAATAGTGTCAAAACTTGGAAAGTCACCCATGCCTTCTATAATATACAATCATCACATTCCATGAGAAGTTGTCTTGGCATGTCATTTCATCAAACATTTCACAAGCATCTGTGAAACCACCACACTTGATATACATGTTGACAATCTTGTTTTGAACATGAAGATTAAATCAAGAATAAGTCACATTTTCATGGCTTGAGGCATTAATCATAGTAGTTATATGGGATTGGAGAGAGAAAAATTGAAAATTGAACAACCAAGAAAGTGGAAAGCTTATTTTCAGAGCAAGGGAACATTGAAAAAGTTTTTACAATTTACAAAGGAACCAAAATTTTATTTTCAGTTTTCACTAAAAATATTTTTTGCACTTTGGATCAAAAATATTTTTGCACTTTGCATCAAAAATGTTTTTACACTTTGCACTAGTCCATAACTAATCCTTTGCCATCTCAAAATCATTCAAATTGAAGTTTTCATCACAATTCAATTATGCAACTTGCTATGATGCAATTTTAATACTCCTACTATGAATTTAAATTTTTCCTTTAACCAAATTTCTCACTTGTAAATGCTCCTATTACAATTCCTTTGAGTAGCTTTTTCATAATATTTTTTGACCAACTGAAATGATTGGAAGAAATTATAAAAATAACTTATTTTTTAAATTTCAAACAATTCCTCTATTCTCTATGTTTTTTTTTCACCACTAATAATTTGTGACCATAAAATGAGCCCAAAAGATGAAAATTTGTCACTACAAATTCAATTCCAAATTTTTACTAGTTCAGGAAAAATAAAAATTTGCCAAAAGAACCCCATCAACCTTTTCAACATCTTTAAAGTATCCATCCACTTGGAAAATTTAATTTTTCCCTTTTGGATTTCAATTTATTCACTATAAAATCTTGAAGCAAATTTCATTCATTTAATCTTCTAGTTGGGTGGCATACAATATCCTACTGTTGGGCGTTGCACAATTTAAACTTTCAATTTTTTTAACTTTCATCTTCTTTTATTGGTCATACAGCTTCAAACTAGTAAAGAAACATTTTTTTCTTCTTAGGCATCACTCTCTTTCAGAAATGGTAGTTTGAAAAAGAGTTTGAGAGGTAATTTTCATTTGCAAACTTAGAGGGTGAATAAATTTAAAAAAAAAATAGGATGGAGGAAGTTTACATTTAACAATGACTAAGGAAAAAATTATGCTTGCATGATTGAAGAAGGAAAAAAAAAAAGATTCCATGCAAAAGGAATAAATCTTTAATTTTGCAATGACAACTTTCATGAATCGGGGAAATAAATTTGCAATTTGAAATTTTTCATTAAAGTGGCTTCAAAAATAGTTTGCAATTCACATGAATAAAATAAGCATGATTTTGGATTAAATCAAAAAGGGAAAATTTAATTTTTTTGTACAAATTGTGATTTTCACCCAAAAATATTCTGTCAAATTACATAAAAAATAATTTTGAAAATTGAAGCAATTTTTTTTTTTACAAATTGCACAAAAAAACATTTTTTAAAATTGCACCAAAAAAGATTTTTGCAAATTGCATCAAAAATGTTTTTTTACAAATTGCACCAAAAAAGATTTTTACAAATTGTTTGACTTGTAAAAAAGGAAGATATGTTTTTTCAATTCACAAAAAGTGAAAAGGTTTTGGCAAATTACCAGGAAATCAAGTGGTATTTTTCAAAGCGGGTTCCAACGGGGTAAAAAATGCATTAGGGTAAAAAAGAAAAAGTTGATTTTTTTTAATTTTTTAATTTTTTAATTTTTTTTGGGATTTTCAAATGAAATTCAAAAATATTTAACCATGTTTTAAAATAATGATTTTTTCATCATTTTTAATAAATGTGATAGAACTTCTCAAGCTTGATCAAGAACTTACAGTGAGATAAATGAATTAACATGATCATATTAGTCCTTTGTAACACCTTTTGTAAACTTGGATCATCCATATTAGTGAAAATAGACTCAGAAACATTTTTTTAACACACACACATAAAATTTGCTTGCAGGATCAAAAATATAGTCAAGAAAAACAACTTATGTGACACCAATGGGGATACTTTTATGATCTTCCAATGGATTTGTGAGAACCTATAACATACGTATAACATTTAAGGAGAGATATTTTTCATGGTAATGTATCAATATTGGTATTTCATACCAATCTCACTATGTCACTCTACACAGACTCCACTGTGCTAGATAGGCTAGTTTTTTGACAACATTTTTCTTAATTGTAGGCATCATAAACACTTACATATAGTTTCACTAAGAGTAATAGGTATTTAATGATGATCCCATTCCTTTTCATCCATAATTAATCCTCTAAAACCAATCCCTAAACTCATATTCATTCTCACTTAGTTTTCTCACTATTCTGCTCATTAGGCCAGTTTAGTGATAGGCTACCTTGCATGATCAATTTTGAAAAGTTTTGGTCTAAAACCTACTCATAAAATTTAATTATCATGTAATATGAGTCTTTAACATCATCCTCTAGTTACTTTCATGTTTTGACTTGGTCAACCCTATCTATAACATTAAAAACCTTGAAAACAAGGGTTTTCTTATAGCTTTTATTCACTATCAATACAAACCAAAACCACAAGGAGAGATATTGAAGAGTCCTTTATATGTTTAAAACACTAAACTATGTCAATTTGACCATTCTAAGACAAAACCAATTAGATATTTCCTATCAAGTCTATGTAAGGGTTTTAGAAGGGTTTTGTTTGCCTTACCTTCATAGCAATCATTCATAAAGGATTTCCCCTTGATCCTAAAACCAATTCTAAGGATTTAAATCTGGGGACCTTCCCCAACTATCATGAAGTACTCAAGATCTGATACAAAGGTTGCACATGCCAATAAAAATGAGAAACTTCTTCTTGGGTTTGCAACCATCAATTATATTCATGCATTCATCATTTTCATCAAAAATCTTACTTTTTCATATAGGATTATGAATTCAAAATTTTTAAACATTATTTACATGACATCTTAGACCTCTTTAAATTTTCTCAATATCTCTAGCATTCTTGGAAACAAACTTGACCTCTTAATTACCCTCTATAGGTCACTTTGTGTTCTTTAGCCTTATATTACTAAGCATACTTTGACTATTTTAATTCCTTGGAACATCTTAAACTATCTTAAAATTTATATCTTCATGTCATAAAAAATTATAACATTCTCTCTTGTGCTCTACAATTTTTAAAACTCTATTTGACACTTTATTTGGACCTCACTAGGTCTATATGCATGTTAGATCTAGAACCACAAGTTATGTTTGGTCCTTGAAACAACTTAGAAACCTATCGTACTAATCCAAAAATACTTATTAACATGTCATATTAATTCATTACATTCTCTAAAACTTCCATCCATGTATATAAAAGTCATATACTTCTTATCTCAACAACCTACCAAGCCTATATCTTCATATTAGGTTTTTCATGTAAGGGCTAGACCTCAAAACTTGACCTTCCTACCACTTTATATGCAATACCATCTTCATAGATATGTTAAATCACCTTATAACATGTTCTAACACTTATTTTTATATTTTTAACTTTATACTATGTCTGTGTTCAAGGAACTAGGCCATCAACTAGATTTGTTATTCTTTTATATTTGAACATGATATTGACAAGTCATGAATCCTTAAAAAGTATACCAAGTTGCCTTAAAAATTTATCTCAAAATAGAAATAAAAATCTTTAGTCACACACCACTTCACCAAGCATGTCATCAACCCTAACTATTAACATGAAGGACATTCAACTTGACTCTGACATCAATGACAATAATACTACCTTAAAACTAACACTAGGATCATACCTCAACAATCTCCCCCTTTGTCATTTTTGGCAAAAATTCTTGAACATGTAAGATCATTCTCCAATAATTGAACTTACAACATTAACTTCCCCCCCTTTTGAAATTAATAATAAAGGTTTATCTTCGTCAACATGCTAATTTGATCTTAGGACCTAATAGAAGCTATTTACACCAATCTTAGTAGCCACACCATTCTCTATAAATCACCCCACACATGTTCCCCCTAACTCAATACTTCATGATCATTCATTGACCACACCTATTTAATCCATTAAAACCAAATTAAATTAACCAAAAACATGCATATAATCATACCTTAGAAATAACCTATAATCTGAACTACTCCTAAACTCTTAGCTGACAAGAATCATGCCCATACAACACCAAACACTCAAAGGATCTGTGTTATCTCTCCATTTTTCTAGATGGAGATTCAACACATTATAAAAACCTTGAATTGGTTTACTCAAGTGATCATAAAAACGTTTTGTGACTTGTCTTCTTATGTTCACATCTATATCAGACTTCTCCACATTATTGATTGAGATTTGAGAATTAAAGGTTCCCTAAGACCACAAAACCTCCTGTATGACCATCTATCCTTTGTGTTTCTTAATTTAAACTTGATTTCCCCCATGAATCATAATGGACTCACCTATTGTTCTAGATCACTAGAACAACATGATTTCTAGAGATTCCCAGATCTTCATGTCCTGACAAGACTAAATTTCCTTCATAATCCTTTTGTGATTGATTTCTCCTTCTGGATTGACTCCTTCAATCTTTGATTTAGCATCATTCTGAATTGTTTGATTATTCTTGAATCCTTTAATGAGAAACTGAGTTGATAAATAATATTCTTGGCATTCCTTTGTAATTTGATTTTGCTCTATCATGGAAAATAGTCCACTTGGATTTCAACCTAGTTATCAAACATAAATATCTTAGGCTTGTACTTGTTATTTATTATAGTACACTAAAATGTGACTAATATTATGATAGTTAAATAATTTTATCCTTATATATGTAAAATAATTATGCCTCATACCTCTTGACTAATAATTATCCTCATAGTTCCATGAAAACTCATTATTGAAGGACCTTCTACAATGCCTTGCTTTACGACCAAATGAGTTAAATGAATAACAATAGCCATTATAATGATTAGAATACCTTATGGTGTTAGTTTTATTGATTTTTTTTAATTTAATTATATCATCACCATCCTTATTATATTGATTATTGACCTTCTTATCCTCATTTATGTCCTCTTGATCTTTAATGAAACCAAGACCTATCTTATCATCAATAGTCTTCTTACTACTCATAAGGTTGTCTAGATCATTAGAGTTCTTTTCAAATCTTATAAAGGTATTAACCTTATTTGATGCTTGTTTCAATTAATCTCTTAATGAGTTCACTTTAGCCACATACCTTGCACATTCTTCTTCTTTTGCTTCTAGACCTGCAACTATAATTTCAAGTTGACTTTCCAACTGCTTGACAATTTCTTTTTATTTCTTGGAGTTGTTACTCAGTCTAGCCTCAAAATTTTTGATTTTATTCTTAGAGTATTTGATAAGGGATCTCATCACAGTTTTTCTTTCTCTTCACTATATTTAGTTCTTATAGGGTATTCATCAACTTAGCTTCAATATCCACCTCATCACCTTCTTCATCTAAATCACCAACAACACATCTAATCCCTATGGATTCATATGGATTTGAGAATTATGATTCTTCACCCTTATATAGAACCTAATTAAAATTAGTTCCATCATATTCATGATCACTTTTTGAACCACTTCTGTCACTCTCATTGGATGAACTACATTCTTCCTTGGTGTAGAGACTTCTTTTATTTTTGAAGAATCTTTTCTTATTGCCATATATTCTAAGGCTTTTATTGTTATTATCAGACATGTAGGATATTTTTTCATCATTATGAACTTCATCTTATTCTTCATCACTATTATCCTTATGTTTATGAGGACATTTTTTAGCAAAATGTCATATTTTTTCACAATTGAAACATTTGAAAGGTAATTTACCTTTGTATTTAGTTGAACCTATCTTTAGATTACTTGTAAAAAAAGCTATCAACTCATCATCATCAATATCAGATTCATCATTGTATTTACTCTCCTTATTTTATGTCTTTTTCTCCTTTGAATTCTTTTTACCTTGAATGCATCTTCATTCTTTGCAGGTTTTCCTCTACTTATTCTCATGTTATAGGTTATTAGGGTTCTATTAATTCCATCCATCTCAAGTTTGTTTATATCTTGCATTTTTTTCAACATGGGATACCTTAAGATAAAATTTGGGAGTTAGAAACCTTAAGACCTTCTGAAAAATATTTGATTCTTTCATATTTTCACCTAGACCTCTTATGATGTTGACCACTTCATCAACCTTCAATAAACAAGCTACAATGGTCTCATCTTCATTCATTTTCATGTTGTAAAATTGTCTTTTATGAGCTTACAACTTGGCCAATTTGACTTTGAAATATCCCTCATGAATATTTTTTAGCTTGTCCCACATTTCTTTGGTAGACATACAATACATCTATTATCACTTAGATTTGTACCCTTTGAGGAGATGCTTGATCTCTCCTCATCCAAGTGACATAATGGAAACACCTCTAGGCTTGTGGGTAGCCTAAGGATGAGGTGAATCTCTAGATAGGGATAACTCCCTTGATGTACCACTTTAGATCACTACTACACCTAAAATTTTAGGGGGGAGGGAGAGAGATAATTTAAATCAAATTATCCTAAGGGAGGTGATACACCAAATATATTGATGACTTCCAACCAACAACATGTTACACATGGAACGAAAAGACTAACCAAACATACACTTCTCCAATCTGCATCTTCTCACATCAATGTTACATTATGAGGTTATGGATGAATGTTTAGGTTAGGAGGACTAGAAAAGAGGCCTTTAATGGCACTAGTGAATATACTAACTCACTCATCATTAACACTTCCTATAACACTTCACATGCCACATAAGAAGAAGTTTTCTAACTAAAAATACGATGAAAGAATGAGATAACATGTTAAGGAATCCATAGTATTCACTAAGCAAGATCTAAAATTTAAGTATAACACACTATGAATAATCATGAAGAGGTAAAAATTAGTAGTCTTATTTATCAAATGGTATGTAAATGATTAGGGCTTTTCCATACTCAGGTGGAGCATAGGTTACAATGGCTAAAATCTCTAGTTCTTATAGAATTTGAGAGAGAGAGAGGAGAAGAGAGAAGTCCAAGGGTCACAAGAAAAAATTTAAAGCTAATAAAATAAGTTACTTGTGCATGAGAAAATTATGTGGGATGAACCATGCAAGTTTAAGAAGCACAAGTATCCATCCAAGTCATAAAACTCGTGAAAAGTGGCATGAAACTCCTCGTTATAGCCTATAAAATTACCTTGATGATTTACACCTATTTGAATGTCACAAAACTGATTATGTATAGGTCTAATGATTGAAATGAAGGATAAGGGTTTCATACATGCCTCTCAACTTGCTAGTTGTAGTCTTGGTCATCTATAATCATCTAAAAAGGAGATATCACTACCTCAACTCTAAGAAACTCCTCTTTCATTTAACCAAAACATTTGGATTTAAAAAAGGCATAAAATTTCCATGAAAATTCTTGGTATGGAGTATATTACATGTGTCAATACCCTCCACCATATTAGAATCATCAAGACACCTTACTATCAGCTCATTTGAAGTTCTCCACCCTTCTCACTAGCTTGTCCACTATATTAGTTTTGAAAGGCTAAGATGAGAGCTATTTTTGTATACTTATATGTGTTTTCATGGAATTAAATGGTCATATGGAGTTATTATAATTCCTTAGCTTCCTCCCAAAGTTTTTTCATCTTTAGACTCCTCTTGGAACCTACAAAACACAAAAAATAGTCAAACATACCATATTTGTTACCCTATATATATAATTACATACAAATAAAAAGGGTGGGGATGATATTTAAATATTATTATACAATTTAAAATCATCATCCTTGTCAAAATGTCTATTATAGTATCTATCCAACTCCATTTCTCCAAACTAGTCACTAACAAGGTTTTGTAAGGGTTTTAGGCAATTTTCCTTATTAAGATTTGTTCATAAAGTTTTAACATTATGATTTAAATAAAATTAAATAAAAATTTTCTTAAATACCCCTAATAAAATACCCAAAATCCTTTTTACTACATGCAAGGCCTCAAGAAATATGTGAGCATTTGAACCTCTCCTATCAAGCTTGTTTTCACCTTTTGCACAAGCATAATGTTGATTTTGGGCAAAAAATGGCTTATTTATAGTTTATCTACCCTCTAAAATCTTTATTAAATATTTTTTTACCCATATATACATTTTTAAATATGTTATAATTCATATTTAATGCTATAAATGTGAATGACCCCCCATTTGGATAATATGCCTAAACAATGTCTAATAGGCAGGCCTACAACCTTTATGTTATAGGTCATATAATTTGACTTATTTAAATTATATAATATATAAAACATATATTATGACCCCAAAAATATGTTTCAATAATTTGGAAATCTCATCTCATTCTAAAAATGGTTTTGACCTTTTATTTGGGCACTAGGCCAAAACCTACAAAGTAGGCTTGACTGCAACTCTAGCCACCTCGACCACTTTTTTGCATTCAACCATTTTTTTCTTGAATTATATATATATTTTTTAGGTGTTTTAAAAACCTATACACATTCCTATAATTATCTTCTAGCTTATGATATACTCTTTTGTCCTTATTCTCCAAATCTACCATTCAGTGCATAAAGAGAAGTGCCCTCTATCTAAGACAAACAAAGGGTACTTCCCATATTTACTAAGATGATATATATATATATATATATATATATATATATATATATATATATATATTATTGGGATATAAAATTGGTATGGATTTAATAAAAATTTTAATCCCTTTTTTACAATAATAGATCCTCCAAAAGCATGAAAAAACAAAATAGACTTTGTGAAGACAGACTGTGTAGAGTTTAAAAGGTTGATTATGCCTTGCTTGTTTAGAGATATTCTATTTAATTCATAAAAAACTATGAGAGTATCATTATGATATTATTAACATAATTAAGGTATTAAAATATTAACTTATCCCTCTAACCTATCATATACACCTCACATACCTTGACTCTATCAAGACTGAGTATAATTTATTGACTGTGTTTTGCCTATGTTTCCTATATTAGAAAGTACCTGTAGGTGTGATTGTGTACTTAAGACCATGGTTTCAAGTGTTTTATCACTAATTTAATATTTCCAAACTCTTTTCATCCATTATCTATCCCATATCACACCTTTCAATTAGATGTTTATAAAGCCAGTCAAGGCAGTTGATTATATTTTCAATGTTCTTTCCTAAAAAATAACCCCTATAAATGCTTATTTGTCTGAATGGAATTTTATGAAAATGTGTAAGGACATTACATGTATTTTTAAGTTCACTTATCAATGGTTATGACTATACCAATAATATGAATCATCATCCTCTTTGTTCACTACCTTACCAGTCATCCATAGTGGCTATAGGTGCATAGTTTGACTTGAGGGGACACTTGTAGGTGTTTGTATTATCAAAAATACATATAATAACCCATAATATTATTATTTATGTTCCAAAAATATTAAATTATACTATATTTTACCATTCTATATATTCACAATCAAGGGACACTTTTTCAAAATTTATCATTTGCTAGTTGTAGGTGCTCGCCAAGCCTATGTAAAACTTGAAGGTGTGTATAGCAAGTAAAATACAAAATATCATATCCTTAAGTGGATTTTATATCATAATTACTCATTTAAATCATTAAAATATGTTTTCATTTTTCTAGTTTCAAATTATGGTGGCTAAGGTCTCTTTTAGGATCAAGCCTATAAATGTCACTACTTATTTTCGCTACATAAAAGTGTGATTTTGGGTTCCTCAAAAACCAATCCCAATTTCCCGTCTTCCCATAAAAATTTGAAATTTAATTTTCCTATGATTAGGATTCAAGGAAAACATACTTTAATTATATGTATCCATAGTCTTATAAACCTTGTTAAAAGATCTATACAAAATTCTAGGGATCTTTGTTTTGTCAATTTAGGGATTAGAGGACTGAATCTCAATTCATCCTTTTAAGTGGCCCTCAAATTTATTTATCCATATATAAATTTATATGTTTCTACCATGGTATTTAAAACATGTAAGAACTTAAGGAGGTGTTACCAAATGTTTCAACCTCACCATACAATCATCTTAGTCCCTTGGTCAACCACTTGTAGGTAAGCATGTTCATGGTAGAATGTGTGAGGATGTTGCACATGACTACAAAGTCCCTTTTTTTTACACCAAATGAATATTTATTCACTAATTAATTATTATAAAGGATACATAAAGGCTTCAAATCCTTAAACACACATCTTTGAAAATGACATATAAGTTTCATATGTGTGGTTTATCATGGTTGTAAGTAAACAATGAGTAAAAGTTGACTGTATGGTGTTCCTAATTCTACCCTCATATATGAATGACTTTAATAATGAGATTTAAATGTAAATTGGAATCAATATAACTTCATAAAAATTAGTATGAACCTATAAAACTTAGTGAAGTCATCATGAAAGCATGAAACTCTTGAAAATGGTGGAAACCTACTTGTTGCATATAAAAATGTTCCCTCCTACAACTTAAGATGATTAGCATACCATAACACCTTTAAATGATAAATAAATAATGATATAATTATAATAGGAATTAAAAATCCTCTATAATTAATATGAATACATAGATCATATGGAACTACCCAAAATAGAGCAAAGCTTATAGGGTGCATAGATTTGTAAGCATAAAAGCATAGTTAACTTCATGAGGATGGTTCATAAATTAAAATCCAAATTTTTTTGAAATATTTTTATATAAATTAACATATCTAAGTTTAATTTCACTTCCCCAAGGATTTTGATCTGAAACTTCCCCTGCTAGTCATACTAAGTACAAACTTGAAGACTGGTTTTGTGTGTCTAGAAGGGTGGAAAGGAGTAGAATGGTTTTGAGACTTTTTTATAACTTCCAAAGAGTTTAAAGAACTATTATTGATCTAAGGAAGTTTAATATATAATATATTACCTTCTACCATGTGTCACACTTCCCTGAGGGTTGTATAAGTGCTAAACTCTCTTTTTTCTTCAAGAAAACTACCCTTTATTCTAAATAACCTATCACTTTTTAGTTATTACAATTGAATAAAACCTCGTAGTACACATGGGATGTTAAATAATATTTTCTATTACTCAAATTTATGAATGAGGTTATGCAACTTATTAAATGCTCTATTTATGACCCTAAAATTATTCAAAATGATAAATAGACTAAAGACTACTTTACCAAGGCTAATATGCTATGTAATAACATCAAAATACATATAATACATCCTATGTCATAATATTATACACATTAAAACACCTAAAACTCAAATTTTTACCTATAGGTTCCCCAATTTGAGTTTCAAGATCAAATTTGGTCAACATCATCACTTTCACAAGTTATGCCTCTGTTAGACCACCCATAATGCCATTCATGGCCTT
>JARHVA010005582.1:707500-820000 GCA_037957365.1 Torreya grandis
ATTGTTGTGTTTTAAAGGATTTTAAGAATTAATATATTAACCATTTCTTCAAATGCATCCTATGTATCCATTACATTCCCAATCACTCACCTATTACACATTTTTCTTCATATTATTTATGTGTCATAGACATATTATTTTATACACAAGTTGTATCTAAATAAATGAATATGGAAATAAGTTATAATAATTAATTAATGTGGATAACTATAATATTGTTTAATTTCATGACATTCTAAGTTGAGGGAATTTTTTATATATGTTATATGATTTATAGATCAACTATTATATTATGTTATTTTACCATGTTAACTATTTTAATATAATGGAGAAGATGTGATATTGTCTTTGAATAATGTCAATTTTTTGGTCCACCTCTTAGATTTTCTCCATTACTTTATGCCAATTTAATACATTGTGAATTATTAGATGGTAATTTATTTTAATATACTTATAATTTTAATTAATAGGGTATTACTTGCCATGTTTTTTAGCAATTGATTAAGTACTACACTTATTTTGATTCAGTTATACATTTATGTAGAATAATTGATTTATATGAGATCATTATTTTTTAAAATATATTTTCAACTAAATTTATTTTGGATTTTTTTCAAGTTCTTGGATTTGGTCACCTAAATCTAGGCTTAGCTAGGGAAAAACACAAAAAAATAGGTAAAATTAAAATAAATAATGAGAAAATGTTAAAATTGGTAACTTAAGTCTATCTTGCGACACCTAACCCATAGGTCCCTCTTGATTACTCTCATGACCCTCATAGGCATCTTTTCATTAATTCTCAGTCATCTGTAGCCTTCCAAATAATGATTCCACATCCTCTAGGTAGTATTTATAGTGATGATTCCATCCCCCTATGTCTCATTCCTTCAAGACAATAGTTCCCAACTTAGACTATAGCATCGGACCATAGGGTGTCTATTTTTGGTGGTCTTATCCAAGTGCATTTTTACCACCAATGGTCATTTCCTTCCAAGTCATATCTTCCTTCTTGTTAGCCTAGCATGAATACAATTCACCCATGACTAATAGATCCATATAAAATCCCATTCAGAGTCAATTTATAAGGGGTTATAAAATATCACAAAATAAGCAAGAATACAAGCAATACTACTCAAGCATATTTCCCTATTCTCTGCATATAGCTAGCCAATACAACTACAAGCTTTTCCAAACCTTACACCAATCCCTAGACAACTCAAACTTACATAATTTATGTAATTTCCATCTTTATACACATTATTTCATAAATCACATCAAGTGGGAGAACTACATATGGCATGATCCCTCTTTGGAGTATTAGTATGTAGGCAACATGCCCACATAATGGGTGTGGATACACATTCAGTGCATTTTACACACACTAACCCTCCCTCTTTCCCAAAGTTTTTTAGAGTATAAAGGATTTTAGGGTATGAATACTAATTCATCTCTATAGGGAGTTCCATGAACATCCAAAAGTTGAAATTTCATATGAAGGCTCACATAGACACATTGAACAAAAAATAAAAAGATCAAGCCTCCTAGACAATAGTGGTAGAAGAGGACTATAGCACCAGACCCTAAGGTGTCTAATTTTAGTTCTCCTATCCAATCATAAAACTGAGGTCAGATCTTGATTTTTGATACTATCCTAGCCTTGCACAATTAATTCCAGACTCTGTTTTAGCCGTCTCAATCCATTTCTAGCTAAGTCTTATTTTCTCTCCTGTATTAATATTTTTATAAAGGTTAAAATTATATAGATTAGTAGATTAATTATTTCACATTTATTTACTAATTTTATTACTACATACCCTTAACTAAATTAGGAATAATACACCAATATTACTAAAATAGTTAAATCATTTAGTGAACCTAACTTATTTTATTTTCACATAAAAACCCTATAAACCCAAGGGTAAATTCTTTGCTGATTTTAAAAATATTTTTATAATTTTTAAAATATTTTTATGATTTTTAATAGCATATTTAAATTAAAAATTCACTTTAATTTTTAAAATTCCATAGTAATTTAAAAAAAATCATTTTCTTTGTAACCCTAGTTACACATACTAGGTCCCTTTAAATCAAGAATTTTCTAACAATTTTTTGATTTTTTTCTGAATATTTAAATAAAAAAATTTCATTAATTTTTTTATATTCCTTTATATATATATATATATATATATATATATATATATATATATATATATTCAAAACTCTAGTTGCATATACTAGGTCTCATTGCTTTTGAGGTATCACCTTACATGTCTGTGAGCTTAATAACCTTTTTTTGCATTTTTTAGTTTGTTATTTTTAGGAATTTACATTTCCTATATTTATTACTTTATTTCCATAACACTTTGATTATTTTGAATTATTACAAAAAATTAAATCAATTTTCAAATTGTTTTCCTACTTTAATAATGGCCCAATACACCAGTTTTGATGAAACTAATAAAAGGAAACGTCAAGAACTCTTAGTTAAACACCCTGACATGTAAGATGATATGTTTAAAATAATACAATAATATCAAAAAAATCAAAAAAGGTCAATCCTCTCAATCCATAGAGCAATCAATTGTAAATGACACTACGCGGGTAACTATGTCTCAAAAGCCCCCTATAACAGCCCAACCTTCCTTTGAGGCACCACTAGTTACGACTAGTACATATTTGTATCCTAATATGTCAACCCTTATGTAAGAGATAAAATATCTTCAATCCAAGGTAGTACATGTTTAGTAAGGTGCCTTTACATATACATAGGCCTTGCATTCTTTTACTCTACTACATACACCATTAAAATACCATATTGCTTCTATACCCTTTCCACAAAGTTTTATTCAACCCAAGCTAACTTTATATGATGGAAAGGATGATCCAAAGACACATTTTAGAGATTTTCATGTAGTATGCTTGGACTATGTTCCAAATTATTGGCTAATAACCAAGCTATTTCCTTGGGGTCTAAAGTATTATGCTTTATAATGGTTTCTAGTCTACCAAATTAGTTGATGAATGCATTCAATCCTTTAGCTGACATGTTCCTATCTCATTTCATCATTAAAATTGGTGATAATGTTTCTTATGCCCAAGTTATACAATAAAAAAATATATCAAATGAGCATTTCATAAATTATGTTCTTCAATAAAGACTATCTTGGCTAAGATGACTAGCCAGATGGCCAATCAAGACTTACAAGATCTAGTAAAAAAAGTCTTCTAATAGCTTTGCATGAGTTAATAATTTTCAAAATGTTATCTTCCTTCATTGAGTTATGTCATACACTAAAGGAAAGGGAAGTCAAATTAATTTCAATGGGTAAACTCAAGCACATGAGCATATCAAAAACAATAAACAAGAGTAAAAATAAATTCCCATACAAAGTAAAGGTCAATGATAGAAAGAGCCAAAATAAACCTATAATAATTGTGGCTTTAGATCCCCCTCAACAAGTGGTTTTATCATCACCTCCTCGATGAACTTTTACCAATCTACCAGTATCTCTAGCTAGAGTTTTACAACAATTATTGGAATGTAATATCATATCTCTCCTTCCTATTCAAGAAATTGATCCAAAAAGCCTCTTTCATGGGGATATGATCAAAACACATTTTTAAATTTTCACAGGGCACTTGGACACACAAAAAACATATGCATTAGTTTGAAACATAAAATATAAGACTTGATATATGTCAATAATACTGATATTGGCACTCTAGTTAAGCATCTTCAGGCAAAGAAAGCATAGGATAAAGCTTTGAAAATATACTTATATCCTTTCCCATAACATTCTAAATAAGAGACAAGGGATACATTAGGTGCTCATCATTCATATCATGCACATCCTCCACCAACTAAAAATCAAGCACCTTTAATTGAGTTACACACTTTAAAAAACATGATTGGTGTGTATAATTCTAGAGTTTTAGCTAGACCTTCCATCTCTTTCTTAGAGTAGGATATAGTTGAGGATGATTTAGATTATCATGTATAATGAGCTCTTTATTAGAGCCTATATTAATAATCATCCTATTCATAGTATTCTCATAGATAATGGATCTAGTGTGAACATGTGCACTATGACATTACTGTAACAATTAGGATATTCAGAGTAGGATATTACCCAAATAGACAAATTTATTAGTGGATTTAGTGGGTACATATAGAGTTTATTGGGTGATATTTTATTTCCTCTATAGGTTTGTCCAACACATGTGGCCACACCATATACTATTATTCCTAGTGTAGGAGTTTTTGATATGTTACTTGGTCAACCATGGATTCAAAATATTTAAGTATTACCTTCTATATTTCATAAATTCATGAAATTCATTCACACTAATAAAGTTGTTAAAGTTGGTGGAGTTCTATATGAGTTACCACTCCCCACTTCATAACCATGTTATACTTTATAGTCACCAATTTTAGTTTAACCACTAGTTTGAGTTTCTCCACTAGTTTTAGTTCTTTCTCTACTTCATATTCAAACATAGCTGAGGCCTAAATCACTAGAACAAAGAGTTTATACACTTCCACAAAGGTCTCTTTTAGAGAAAACATAGTTTCAAAATTCTAGATATCTTCTAACCATAATGTTCACAACCAAGGTAGTATCATTAAGGTCTCGTGAACCCACTCATATAACACATGTTTAGAGATCTTCTCTTACTACTAGATGTGTCCCTAAGAGCCCTATAGATACATCCAATTCTCAGAGTTACAAGAGGACCCCATAGTTGGAATCTACCACAAAGATTTTAGAGCACTTACAATATACATAGCTTTTAGATCCATAGTCTCAACTTTTAAGTTATGTTTCATGATCATGCATGATCCCCCTCCTCAATATAGGGCACCATGATAAGGAGTCTCACATGAGACTCATCAGCTAGTATCATTTTTTCTCTGTATTACTTAAACATAGTTTCTATTTCTTACTTGTACATAGTCTCCTTTATGATTGATTGTAAATAACTTGAAATACCAAAAATTAAAAATCATTTAAATATATCACAATCCAAAAACATTCAAATATTTCAAAATACAAAAACATTCAAATAACTAGAAAACACAAGAATATTTCAATTGTATGCATCATCCATGCTTTACATTTCTACTACTATGCTAGACTTACTTTTGTTGTTCTATGCTATCATTTTTTTATTTATCTATATTAGCATGCTTCATTTAATCTTCTTTGAATGTGTGCAGTGACTTCCATATCCTTGATTTCTTCACTCTACCCTTTGAGGGGGAATCCTACTTCTACATTTGAGACTTACATCGATATATTTACCCACTAAGGACATCTTCTACATGATTTCACCATCCAGGTTATGTCATTCCTACACCACACACTCTAGTTATCATGTTGATATACATTACGTACTAGTTTACATAGATGAACCTTTTAACACTCTCTAGTATATATAACTAGTGTATTTATTAGCATATACCTAGTCTTTTACTCCATGTATTGCATACTTTCACTTCTTACTTTGATTAGTTAGATGCGATTGTATTTATAGTATTACATACTTTCTTTTCTTGCTTTGAATAGATAGATGTGATTGCATTTTATCAGTTCTTATTTATCTCTTGTATTTGACTTAAGACATTTTTAAATTTCCTCTACTTATATTCTTGTGTGTGCCTTAGTATATTTTACAATGTCCTTTGGCTACACTCTTCTATGTGATTATGGGTTTCAATTAAATGTGTATATGGCATTTGAATAAGACTTATATGTCTGATTTCTAGTTTGAGTGACATGTGATCATGTTCCTTACTTTCTTGGCCCCTTGGCCACTCTGGTATGCTTCTTGATTCTTGTTTTGTGTATTTGTTTCTTGATTATTTTTCAATTGTTTGTAATGCCATGTTCCACGTCATGCATTATCTTGATTTCTTAGATGTCATGATGGACATCATGTTCCATCCCTCTATGACAACTAATAACTAACCAAAATTCAAATTTTAGTTCACTATATTACACATGCTATTAAATTTTTATATCTATCTAGGCATACCCCTATTAATCTAACAATCTCTCATCATAAACCATGTAATATCATGAGATATATTGTTGATTATCATTGCTATATCATTTATATTTTTATTATAACACACTTGTAGAGCTCTTTCTTATAAGGGTATTCATTTTAGGGTCTTCATTCCTACCCTAAAAAGAGGGGAAAATAAATATGGGTTTTATCATAGAGATTAGAGCTCCTATTGATCAAATAATCAACATTCAAAACACCTAGAACAATAATTAGCCTTCAAACTAAGCAAAATAGACTAGGTAGATGGTGAAAATTATAGAATAGTCATCATAATTAGCCTAGGACAATAGATCCAAGATTGGACTATATCAGTAGATAATAAGGTGTCTATTTTTGGCACTCCTATCTAAATAGTAAAAAAATAGGTTTTCCAAAAATAGGTAAAAAAGTGGGTTCAACTATAGTTTTTCATATTCAGAATAGTTTAGATACAATAGTTTCAATATAATTTTTCCTAAAGAATATTGATATAGGGGGAATCATACATGGAATGATGGCTCTTAGTTTCAAATAGGGTAATTGGTATAACTTATAGATCAGAATCCATGTTATAAACACTAGTGATTGGAGTCAATGTGCATGACACATTTATCTTCTTTTCTTTCCAAGTTTAATATATTACCCAAGAATTCTCAATATTTGTGTGCCTTATTCCATATATAGGTTTTTGGCATCATTTTGGAGTGGTTTTCATATAATTCTAACCTCCAAATTTTAGAATGGCTTTCATATAAAACTAGTGCGTAGTTTTAGAGTGGCTTTCATATAAGCCTAATATTCACCTTTTGGAGTGGCCAAGAGTGGCCTAATTTCTAGTATACATTAAAATATCCACACAAAATTATCAAATTATAGAGCATTCATGGGATTAAGGAGCCATATTATATTGCACATAGTTCATATTAGTATCAATTCATATCTTCACTTCATGGGGAAATAATGGAGCCAAAGTACTACTTAGCCTTTGTATTCTTGAGTCACCTACTCAAATGGATTAGAAACATAATCCAAACATCTATTAACCCATTAATGATCACATAGCTTCAATTAGTGGGTGATGATGGATCTAAAGGGCCAAACTTTGCATTTTAAAGCCATTATTGAGGAATTGAGCACTCAAATCCATTCATGATATTAATCTTTGTACATCACATACCTAACATTTCTTAACATCATCCACAATCTCTCAACATCATAATAGGTTTTATACTAGTTCATGTACCTAGTGAGATGTATTAAATCCTTTCTCTTCCTCTCTTTCTTACCCAACTTTGTACATTCTTATTTTAGATATAGCATTTCTAGTAAAAACTGATCTAATACTTATTTTCTCTTGTATATTTACATTTCAAAAATTTCTCTCTCTATGCACATCCAACATTACATAGCTTCATGACATTTACCCTTATAGGGAAGTTCAAGTATGATTTCTATTTTTTCCTTTATCTTAGTATTTCACTTTACTACATCACTAGAATAAAGGGGGGCAAATGTAGTCATATAAAATGTGAAAATTGGTAACTTGAGTGTGGCTTGTGACAACCAACCCATAGGTCTCTCTTTAATTCTCTCATGAACCTCATAGGCATCTTTTCACTAATTCCCAGTCATTTGTAGCCTTCTAGATAGTGATTACACCTCCTCTAGGTAGCATTTTTAGTGATGATTCCATCCCCCTAGGTCCTATTATTTTAGGACAATATCAGCTAACTTGGACTATAGCACTAGACCCTAGGGTGTCTATTTTTGCAATCTTGTCCAAGTGGATTTTTACTACTAATGGTTATTTCCTTCTGATTCCTATCGTCCTTCTTTCTGGCCTAATGTGAATACAATTGACCCATGACAAATAAATCCCTATTAGATCCCATTAAATCTTCATTTATATGGGTTTGGCAAATATCACAAAGTAAGAAATAATACAAGCAAGACTACTTAGGAATATTTCCTTATTCTCCACATATAGCCAACCAATACAACTATAAGATTATTAAAATGCTTACACCAGTCCCTAGCCACCTCAAGCACACCCAATTTTAGTAATTTACATCTTCATACACATTATTTCACAAAGCACAGGAAGTGGTAGAACTACATATGGCTTGATCCCTCTTTAGAGTATTGGTATGTAGACAACATGCTCACACAAGGGGTGTGGATACACATTCAATGCATCTTACACACACCGACCCCTTTCTTTCCCAAATTTTATCAAAGCACAAAGGATTATATAATTTGAAGACTAAATCATCTCTACAAGGAGTTATAGAAACATCTAACAGTTGAAATTTCATAGGTAAGCTCACACAGACATAGTGAACAAAACCTAAAAAGCTCAAGTCTCCTAGACAATAGCAAAATTAGAGGACTATAACGTTGGACCCTAAGGTTTCTTATTTTGACACTCCTATCCAATCATAAAAATAATGATAGATATTGATTTGAAACACTATCCTAGCCCTGCATAGTAAATTCTAGACTCTATCTCAGCCATCTCAGTTTGTTTTTATCTAAGTCTTATTTTCTATCCTTTATTACTATTTTTAGAAAGGTTAATATTATAGTCAAGTTATACAAATTATTAGATTAATTATTACATATTTATTTACTTATTTTATTACTCCATACCCTTAAATAAATTGAGAATAATAAACTAATATTTCCAAATTAGTTAAATTAGTCATCCATCATGTGCATCACCACATACCTTGTGCCCCATAAAATATTTCACACAACCTTATTTAATTTAACTATAGTATATAAAATTGAGGGTCAACATTTATTTGATATTACCTATTGTTTATCCTTAGATAACTACTTTTATATACTTTGTGGTTGTGTTTTAAAGGATTTTAAGAATTAATCCATTAACCATTTCTTCATATGCATCCTCGTAGCCACTAATTTCCCAATCACCAACCTATTACACATTTCTCTTAATAATATTTGTGTGTCATATACCTATTTTCTTAGGCAAAAGTTACATATAAATAAATTCATGTGGAATTAAGTTATAATAATTAATCCATGTGGATGGCTATAATATTGTTTAATTTCATGACATTTTTATTTGAGGGAATTCTTATAGATGTTATATATTCTCTAGATTAGCTATTATATTATGGTGTTTTACCATGTTAATTATTTTAATATAATGGAGAAGATGTGATCTTATCCTTGATTAATGTCAATGTTTTGGTCCACCTCTTAGGATATTCTCTATTAATTTATGCAAATTTAATACATTATGATTTCTTAGCTACTAATTTATTTTAATATACTTCAAAGTTTACTTGATGAGGTTGTACTTGCCATGTTTTATGGCATTTGATAAAGTACTACTCTTATTTTGATTCAGTTATACATTTATGTATAATTATTGATTTATATGAGATTATTATTTTTTTAAATAAATTTACAACTAAATTTATTTTGGATGTTTTTCAAGTTTGTGGATTTGGTCACCTAAATTTAGGCTTGGATAGGGAAAAACACAATAGAAATAGGTAAAATTAAAATGAATAATGTTAAAGAACAAAAATCCTAGCTGACCTTAGATGTTAGTATTTTCATGCTTATATATTTTTTTGGTTTGGTTTATGCATACTATTGTGGACAAGTAATTTATATAACTTGAAAAGTTTTATTTTAGTTTGATACCATTGATAACTACAATATATGTAAGTGATTATCACAATATTATCACTATGTGAAATCATATAGGAAGAATAAAGTGTTTGATGTTTTATTTCCAACTTATAACAAGTTTAAAACATGAATAAAATTATGATGTGATAACACAATACTTGTTAAATTATAATAATATATTAATTTTAAACCTAGGTCCAAGGGCATTTCTGGACAATTTTAAAATTACATTTTGAGATACTATTGTAACATGTTCTAAATAAAATAATAAATAAAAGGGAAGCATTAATCCACCATATTGTACCTTATTGTGGATATATTTTTGTATTGAATGGAATTTATATACATTAAATAAATAAATGATTAATGTAAAAGGGAATGGAAAAATTGTAACCCTAACCCTTAAAGTTACTTGAGTTACTAAACTCAAAAAAGGAGTTCAATGGGTTATCACTCATTTTTTCCCCATCATATAAGGAAGTGGTTGAAAATATAGAGTTATAAAGTATAAAATATACAAAGAATATTTTTTGGGATCCTTATGTGGATTTTGATTAATTTATTATAGTTACTTGTTTGAGGGATAAATCAATGAAATAATGGTTGAGGAAATTATGAAGTAGTTACAGTCATGCTGATTTCTAGGTTTTGGTATGGTTTTTTTTGAAATTATATAGATATACATAATTTTTCTATAGATATATACATGTAGAGACAAATAAAGTATAAAAATAATGAAATATATAAATAAAATAATGAGGGTCCTTGGTAATATATTTTTTAACAAAAACATGTTTGGATAGCAACAACTAGAATTAAGTAATGTTTTAAATTTATTAACAACATTTAAATTTGGCATGTTTTTGGGTTGAATCCATTTTGTAATTCTTTTAAAATTTTATTGAATTTATTTATATGCATGATATAAGTTAGTTGAAATTTAGGTAATAACCATAAAGGTTATGTTCAACTAATAAACTTTAATACCTAGTACCAAATTCATTGGTAAAATTTACAAAGGGTTTTATTTAAAGTATTATGATATGTTTTTTAGTGAGTTACAATATTAGTGTTTCCTTTTTTTAGGAATTAATACTTCTACCCTAGATATAATATTACTTTACATTCACACACACACACTCTCTCTCTCTCTCTCTCTCTCTCTCTCTCTCTCTCTCTCTCTCTCTCTCTCTCTCTCTCACACACACACACACACACACACACACACACACACACACACACACAGACACATACACACACATTCATGCATGCACACACATGCATGAAAAACTCTTGTAATGTAAACATAAAAAAATAATTTATAAATAACATAAGTAAAACATGAATTAATACATGTTCTAGGGTAAGACCTTAATTATGTAATCAAACCAAATAATAATGGAAAAGTACAAACTATTTTAGAGTTTTCACAATGGTATCTTTTTGACAACATTTGATTAAAAATACCTAATAAATAATATAGTGTTTATGGTTAAAAAAGTTAATTAATTAAAATAATATGTTATAGCTATATTTTTTAGATGCTTAATGAGTTTAAAAACATAAATTAATATTTAATATAAAAATAGTGCACTTGTGACCACTTCTTTACACACTTAACTTTGGACCTATCTTAGGACCTTTTAGATCACTTTCAACCACCTTACATGTGGATGGCTCACACTTATAAGTTGATTGATGAATATAAAGTAAATTTATTATTGGAAAAAATATGATTGAGAGGGTAGGTGAATTAGTATTAAAAAATTTTCAATAAATTCCACTTAATTATATATTAACCATTCTAACATGCATGTACATCTTAGCAATCATAAGCATGAAATCATAAGAGCATGAAACACATGAACATAACATATACTTTATAAAAATTATATGGGTATAAAACCCACTAATGAATAAAATGGAATAAAATATTATAATAAAAAACATCAATATTTAGTGAAGCACCAACCTTACATGGAGCACCAACCCCAACTAGCTCAACACCACTTACAAGGAGGATCCAACCCCCTAGATGACTCATCACTAACTCAGCCACCTAATTTTTTTATCACTTTAAAAAACCCTTTTTTATTATAAAATATATTATGATCTAATATTTCATCTCTTCACTCTCTTTTATCCCTCTCAAATTGGCCTACAAACTTCTACTCAACTAGCCCTCCTCATGGCTTGATTATGTCTTCTAACCCTCATCCTCATATCCAAAAACTCTATTAGATATTCATGACACTTATATAATATTTTTCATGACCTCATTATAATCACAAATTATTTATATCATTCTTTTATCCTCTTTTTCTCTCACACACTTAGCATCCTCTTACCATACCAAATATGCCTAAACTACCTTGTTTTTATACAATTCACTTGATCATATCTTTATTAATCAGCCATACATTCAAATCACTTAGGTTAATCATGAATAAGTATTTGAATATTAAAATAAAATTCATTAATCATTAATCAATCACTAAAATAGGTTGGCCATATATCAATTATCTTCTTTTAAGCTTATGGAGACGTAATGGGCCTTCTTAACAACATGTTACCCTTTGATATTTATTGAATAATACAAAAATATATCACATAGAAGTGATACATCATAAAACAATAAAATTTAACTTATATAACTTTAATTTATGTCTAAAAAACCTTTTAAGTCCAAACACCACTTGAATCCTTTCTCAAATCACTACATATAAAAGTCTTGTGCATTTATAGAAACTCTGCCTTGAATAATTGAGACATATACTCAATTTTTATAAAAATAACATGGGAAAAAAATTACACATTAATAAACCTAATTACATAAGGTTCATAAAAATATTAATCTAATGCTTCAACTTAGGGTAAATAGGTTCAAACACTTCTTTGCAAGATTTTCACTCAAAATGACCAACTGACTCTGACACATAGTCAAGGAAATATGAACATATGACACATGATTAAATATATTTAAAGGATTTAAATACATGAATATTATATTATAAAATAATAATAGAAACCTTAATCATTTATATCATGTGATATAATTAAAAATATTTGTCTTATAGACCAATTTGCTGACCTTCTCTCTCATAGACTCTACTCAACTAGATAAGCCATTTTGGCTTTAATGTTTCAACCTCTTATACTAAATTATAAGTTTTTGAAATGAGTGGATATATCATTAAATACCCAATAAAAAATCATCATACATTCCAATGTATAACTCTTATATGAAAATACATTTGCAATCATCATCTCACTTGTGTGTGATTTCCTTACTATCTGCACCACTAGGTCTGTTAACGACTGGCCAACTTTGATCATAAAATTTTCACACCTAAGATATAGAAACTATATATAAATATTCATGAAAAATAAATAAAATTATAACAATTTTATCTTCATCCACTTAATAACTTTGACCTGGTTAACTTTGTCTTCTACAACAAATCTTTGAAATACAATTACTTTTTTGTAGGGTCTGCTCATTCCCCTGAGAAACTAATCAAACCTAGATATGTCTGGGAGAGATGAATTAAACTTGTAATCACTTATATGATAATATAAAGCCATTTTGATCTATTCACAATAATATATTCAACATTAGGTCACTGTTAGTGTTTTAGGAGGGTTTATACCATCTTTTAGTCTTAACGATCATTCATATAAATTAGCTCCTATTTCCAAAAACCAATGCTTGAAAATTTGAGATTTAACTCTTCTTCATTTACCATGAAAAAATTAGGATATAATTTAGATGTTTAATGTGCCAATAAACACTTTGAAAACCTTTTTGGGTAGACAACTCTTCATGTTATGCACTCAAGAAACCTTGAAATACTTTTTCAAGTCTTTTCTTAGAAACCATGCCCTAAAACTTTGTGCACATACTTAAAACAACTTGAATCACCCATGTCATGGAAACTAATCATGTTACCTTATCTGGTCCCCATCTCTCTTCTTGATTTATTATCCTAGAAATGTAAGTCTTATTAGACCTAGAATCTGACCTTTTATCCACCTTATAAACTTCACCTTATAACTTTCCTATGTTCTAATTCCTATTATGTATAATCAAGAAACTTAATACACTCATTCTTATTTCGAGCTTCAACAAAACTTCTTTGGAGTTACTCACAAATCTTTAAAGCTTCAATGGGATCTTCATAACATCTTTAGAGCACATACAAATCTTTCAAGCTGACCTTATAATCATTATTGAGGTCTTCAACACCTCGTGTTTAGCCTTAAACAATATCTCTCATGATCAATCACTAGCAAGTGTTCTCCAGATACTTTTATTCTTCTTCAAAGCTTACTAATTTCATCTTGAAACCTACAAATACCATCTCACAAGGTCTAGGTAAAGCATTACAAGATGATTTACACTTGAAAAACTGACCTATACTCACTCATTCTAATTCTCAATGATTTCACTCAAGTTGTCATCAGAACATTCTTCAAATAGTATTGTCTCATTATAGAAAAAACACTCATTATGCTAGTAACATAACTTATTCATATACATACCTCAATGCTTACTTTACCAAGCATTTGTACAATAACCTTTGACATAAATGATATTAGATTGACATTAATGAAAGAACCTTGCATCTTTATAATTACCTTTGACATAAATAACAAAATTAAATACCAAAGATCAAGAATTAAATACAATTCTCAATAGACTCTCCCTTAATCAATGACAATGTTCAAAAATCTCCCCTTTTATCATTGATGGAAAACACACTAAAAAAACTATGTCAACCACTCTTGATGGCAATCATCTATTAGACCTAGTTCATGATCTTTCTTTCTTCCTTTTAGATCTTCCCCCTTTTTTATCTTTTTTTATTTTTTCTCCCTTTTCTTTCCTTTTCTAATATTTCTCCCCTTTTGACATTAATAAAAAAGGTCTTCCACAACCATCATCTCTTTTAGAATGAACTCATATTATAAGATCACTTCAACACAAATAAAGCTCAGTTAACAATATAAATATCTCCACCTCAAACCAAGTATCCACTTTTCTTTTATTAGTAGTAGACATCAAATATCATCTGCAACTACTAAAATCATAATCTTTCCCTATGTGCAGATACTATCTCTCAAAGATACTAGATGGCACATAGTCTTTAGAAACTATGAAAACCACTTATGACAACCATTTTAAAAAACTTCTCTAAATAAGATTACTCTCCTAGACAATTAATTAAAATCTTAAGAAATATATTTGATAAATCATCTCAGACACAATCTCTCCTTAACTCTATGCATATTAGAAACAATCACTTTCTTGATAAATAAATAAGAGTTACCTAACACCCCCTTAGATAGAACATATATTATTTCAAATAATTAAGAAATCAAGATCACATACTTTTATTGACATGGAAGAATAATATATCAAAATCTTGACCATACACATGGATATCCCATATTAGATACCAACTATAGAAACAAAGACTCCCCCTTGGTCTTCATAGATCAAGCTGAACTACTCATACACATAGATATCAAAAGCTTGCCCCTTATATACCAATTATATGCATAATGTCTTTAAAGATTCTTTTTATTACAACCTTATGATTCTAATGATAGAATAATGTCTCCATGAATTTTAATAGATCCACCCCTTTTCAAAGGCAACTAAAAGAATTTGAACTTAGGATATTCCTAGATCTCCATATCTTTATTAGATTAAATATTTTTCAACAACCTTCTAGGTTTGTATTTCAACTTAGGCTTGACCTTTGATTTTACCTTTTCATCATCCACCTTATCATCCTTCTTATTTTATATGGCTGCCTTGTCAACACATGTAGATAACAAGTGTTATTGACATTATCTACTTGATTTATCACCCAAGGTGTGCTCTACATCAGCAAGAAATCCACTTGAGTTTGCATACTAATCAAGACATGTATTTACTACCTTGGGTTTCCATAATTTCACTTTCCTTCTATCATACATTGTAGGAGCTTCAAACTTCCATTTTTGACTTGATGATCTTCTATCTCTATTAGGAAAAAAATTTGTAATGTGTACAACATTATAAAAGCTATAACATGCGACCTTATTCATACCATTTGACTGATGACAATTATGATCTCCATTTGACCAATTACTTCTCCTTCCATAGTTCCATGAGTACTCATTCTTGGAGTGTCTTCTACATTCTCTTAATCTATGACCAAACTAATTTCATGTAAAATTGTAACCATTAAAATAAATAACATACTTTTTAGCATTGGGATATCTAATGGGTCTTTTCATTTTGACCTTATTATCTTCAATAGTTTTCTTTTCAACTTGAGGTGTTTTTTTTAGTATTCTTTAAATCAAAAATCTATCTTGTCACTTACAAACTTCTGACTACTTAAAATATAATATAGATCCTTAGTTCTCTTTTCAAATTTAATAAATATCTTCACTTTTTTGGATGTTTGTTTGAACTTAAATTTCATAGATTTTATTTTAGTGTCATATCTATTGCAATCTTCCTCTTTAGCCTTTAGGCTTACTTCCATAATCTCTAGCTGGGTTTCAACGTGTTGGATGATCTCTTCATACTCCTTATAAGTGTTGCTTATACTTTCCTCAATTAATCCAATCTACTCCTCATAGTCTTAAACTAATGACTTCAATTTATTTTTTTTCTTCTTCACAAGATTCAAATCTTCTAGGCAGCTTACTAGCTCTACCTCAAGATCCACTTCAACTTCTCATTCTTCACTATCATAATATACTTCTTCATCTTATTTTGGATCAATATAAAACCTTTCTCAATTGAATAACCTTCATTACTTAATACTATGCCAATGAATAGAGTTTATTTACTATCATATTCAGATTCATTCCTACCATCATCACTATCATGTGTTTGAATCACTTACATTAGATGAGTTGTCTTATTTGGTATAAAGAATTTTCTTATTCTTGAATTCTCCTTTCCTTCCATCATTCTTATTGAAGTTTTTATTTTTATTTTTAGACTTATAGGCCTTTATGCCATCTTTATTAGATTCATCATGCTCTTCATTACGCTCATATCTATCCTTGTTAGGACACTTGGTTACAAAATGACCAAGCTTTCCATATCTAAAACATTTGAAGGGTAAGTTACCCTTGTACTTTCCTAAGACACACCTTAACTTCCTTAAAAAAAAAAACATCTATGATTTAATCATCTTAAATATCTAAACATACCTCATTTTTATCCTTCTTGGCCTTTGACTTATTTTCAACTTTGAAATTTTATTCCTTATTAAGAGGTCTTATTTCATTAGTTCTCATCTCATAAGAATTCAATATGCCATGAATCCCATCCATCTCTAGCATGTCCAAATATTGCATTTCTTATACTATAAAAACCTTAGAGTCAAACTTAGGAGTTGGTGATCTCAATACATTTTAACAAATAGTAGACTCTTTCACTTCTTCTCCCAATCATCTAATGATATTGATAACTTCATCAACCCTCAACAAGTAGGATGGAATAGTTTCATCTTTAGGATTTTAAACTATCTCCTTTGGGTCTACAACTTGGCCAACTTCACCTTGGTTTATATTTTATATATGGTATTTAATTTGTCACATATATATATACATATATATATATATATATATATATATATATATGGATGAAACATAATGCATTTCTTTTATAATCTCTACCTTTGATAGGCCACACATAATGGCATTCATTGCCTTGGAGTTATTTTCACTAAATTTATTACTTGTTACATCTATTGGTGGAATTAAAGGTGTAATATAACCATCCATAATTAACTATCAAATATCATGTCCCTATGATGTCATATGTATCTTCATTATGGAATTCTATAATTCATAGTTAGATCCATTGAATAATATATCCTTATTGATAGAGAAACCACCTTGAGCTTATTCACTAGTCATCCTTGCTTCTTAGGATTTCCTTTAGGCTTTTAAGCATACTCCAAATGACCTGATCTAATAACAATTATTGGAAACAATATTAATAATAAGGGGGGTGATTAAATATTCAAAAAATTTCATTCAATTCCATTTAACTATATATCAACCATTCTAACATTCATATACATCTTAACAATCATAACCATCAATTCATAAGATCATAAAACACATGAACACAACATATACATGGGAAAAACTTTAGGGGAATAAAACCAAATAATGAATAAAATATAATATATTACTATAATTTAAACATCAATATTTAGTTAAGCACCAAATTCACATGGATCACCAACCCCAACTAGCTCAACACTAACTCAACTAGACTTTAACAAGTACCCACTTGCAAAGAGGCAACAACCCCCTAGATAAATCAACATCAACTCAACAACCTAATTATTTGGTCACATTTATAAACCCTTATTTATTACAAAATATATGATTATATACTCCTTTAGTTATTTTATCTATTTTATCCCTCTCAAACTAGTCTTCAACCTTATTCGCTCACCTAGCCCTCTTCATGGCTTGATTAGGTCTTCTAACCTTGATCCTCATATGAAAAACATCTATTAGATATTCAATAAAATTATATGATGGTATACATGACTTAATTATAATTTGTAATTATTTATATCATTTACTTATCCTCTTATTCTCTCTCACACATAGCATCCTTTAAGCATACCAAATAGGCTTAAACTACCTTGTATTTATACAAGTCACTTGATCACATACTTCTAAGTCAACCAAAAATTAAAATCACTTAGGTAAGATAGAATACGTCTTTTCATATTAAAATAATTTACCTTAATCATGAATCAATCACTAAAATAGGTCGACCATACATCAATTAGCCCTTACTCCTCTTTTAGGCTTATGGAGACCTAATGGGCTTTCTTAATAACACGTTACACTTTGATCTTTATTTCAGCATATCCAAACACCTCACATGGAAATAACACATTTTAATCCACTGTAGTATACCTTATCTAGATTTAATTAGGGTCTATAACACCTTTTATGTTCAAACACCACTTGAACCCTTTCTCAAATCATTGTATATAAAATGCCTATGAATATACAAAAAAACTCTACCTTTAACAACTAAGGCATATACTAAAATTTGCCAAAAAATAATGGAAAAAATTTACATATTAAAAAAACCTAATCAAGTTACAGTCATCACTAGCTTCATTTAATTCTTCAACTCAAGGTAAACAAGCTCAAAATTTTATTTGCAAGATGTTCACTCAGAATTGCCAACTGACTCCAAGACACAATCAAGGAAACATGGAAATATAACACATAATTAAATATATTGAAGGTATTTTAATGCATTAAAATTATATTATAAAATACTCATAGAAAACTCAATAAATCAGATCATGCACTCTAATAAAAACTATTAGTCATATAGACCAATTTGTTGACCTTCTTTCTCATAGATTCTAATTATCTAGATAATCTATTTTGGCTTCAATGTTTTAACCTATTATACTATCTTAATTTTTTTGTAAACAATGGAGAGTCATTAAATAAATAAAAAAACATCATCATCATCAATTATAATTAATCACTCTTACATTAAAATACATTAGGAATCATCTTCTCACTTTTGTTTTATTTACTTACTGTATTCCCCACTAGGTTTGTTAGTGACTAGGAAACTTTGATCACCAACTTTGCACACTTGATATTTAAAAACTATCCATGAATATTCATGAAAAATAACTAAAAGTCTGACACCTTGATCTTCATCCACTTAACAAATTTTACTTGGTCAACTGTGTCTTCTACAATAAATTTTTAAAAGATAAGCACTTTTTTGTAGGGTCTACTCATTCACTTGAGAAACCAATCACACCTAGAGATGCTTGGGAGAGTTGAATTCAACCTCAAATCAATTTTTTGATCATATCACACCATTTTGATATATTTATAACAACATCTTCTACATAATATCATTATTAGGGCTTTATGAAATTTTAGACCATCTTCTAGTCTTAATGATCATTCATAAAACTTAGATCCTCTTTCTAGAAACCAATTCTTGGAAATTTAAGCTTGAAAATTTCTCATATACCATTAATAGATTAGGATCTCATGTAGATGATTTAGATGCCAATGAAAACTAAACACCTTCTCACCCATTCCATAGAAACTAATCATGTTACCTTATATGGCTACCATCTCTCTTCTTGATTTCTAAGCATTGACATACAAGTCTTATTAGGCTTAGAATTTGACCTTCTAGCTACCCAATAAACTTCACCTTGAAACTCTATTGTGTTATAATTATTCTTATGTATACTCAATAAACTTCATACACTCACTCTTATTTAGAGATTTAATAGAACTTCTTCATATCTACTCACAAAACTTCAAAGCTTTACTGGGATCTTTGTAGCATCTTTAGAGTGCATATACAGATCTTTAGATCTGACCTTCTAATCAGTTTTGAGGTCCTCAACATCTCATACACATCCTTAAATAATATTTCTCATGTTAAAACACTATCAAAATTTCTTAAGAGCATTTACATCTTTACAACTGCTTTGGAGCACCTTCAAATCTAATTGCATAGATCTTCAAATCACATAACTTCTTCTCAGAGCTCACTCATTTCATCTTGCCACTTACAAATACCATCTCACAAGGTCTAGACAAATTATTACAAGATGATTTACACTTGGTAAATTGACCTGTACTCACTCATGTTATTTCTTAATGATTTCACTCAAGTTATCATTAGAACATTCTTCATATAGTATTATCACATTATAACAACACTCATTATGTTGGAAATTAAAATTATTCATATGCGTACCTCAATTCTTACATGATCAAGAATTTTCAAAAGAACCTTTGACATCATTGACATTAGATTGACATCAATGAAATAACTATGCATCTTCATTAATTACCTTTGACATCGATGATAAAATTAAATACCAAAGATGAACACTCAAATACATTACTCAATAGACTCTCCCCTAATTAATGACAATGTTAAACACTTATCCATAATGCTATCATCCCCAACCATCATTCAAAAAATGTTAGACCCTTATCACTTATTTTTATCCCCATTGGAAAATAATTCCCTATTATATAAGAGTGCAATAATCTATTATCTAATCCCCATCTCTTGTCCTCCCACCAAATAACATACAATTTAAAAAATTTGAAGTTATGTAAAGGTTGTCCTATGTTCCTAATAATCTCAATTCAAATTAATTTCAATTATATTACTATATAAACACATTTCAAACCATTTCTAACATAAGAGGATGCACACTAAAAAAGTGAAAAATTTAAAATGAACATTGAGATAAAACTCCCTATTTATCACAAGTATGATTACATATAGCACTAGTAGCCTAGACTTAATGTGTTTAGACATATTCAATGTCACAAGTCATTGTTAAGGTACTTAATCACACTAGTATTCTAGCATAATATATTAACTTACTCTAAATATTCAAACACCATCATATCATTGGATAACTATGTTAAGTTTGATCCCTCTTTATATTATTTGTATGTAGGTAGTGCTCAAAACATAGGGCTTTGATGTCTTAGTTTTATATTGTAATTTTTATTATTTATTATGTTTCTAGATTAATCAAGCTTCAAATTAGTGAATGATTGATATTTTTAGTATTATTATGCCTTTTTTTATAAATTTGTTTTTTATTTAGGGTAATCTAAAGATTTATAGGTACCCCAAATTTGAAAAAAAATATTGGCAAACCCATTTTATTTATTGAATATTAAAATACCTAGTCTTGTCCCTTGGGTTTCCTTCTAAATTTTTCCCTTCTAGGGTTTCAAATTATAATTTTATTTTCTTATCATGTTGGATTATTTGATAGTATTTGTATGTCTCTCTTCTCTTTTTCTCATTTTTATCTCTAGAAATTTTTACATGGATATAAAATGATCTCTTCCTCCTCCTAACCCTAAATATTATAATGACTACCTTCCCTCTAACCAATTCCATCCTCTATCACTATCCAAAGAGGTAAGGTATCCCATTTTATATTGATGAAATAAGGTAACCATACTATCCCTCTTCAAACCCCTCCACCTCCCATGTCATCTATTGATGGTGTATATATGCATGTTCAATATGAAGTACGAAAGGTTTATGATTTCAAAGATTTTAGGGATCAAATAATCATTATGGTCAAGTTAATATAATAGTTATAAAAGGAAATTTATTTTTTAGTGCAAATATCATGCCATTAGAAAATCATATTACATATGCATAGATTATAGAGTATTCTAGTGTTAATCATGTACTTAAAAATTCATCTATAAATGTGTGCCTTATAAGATTTTATATCAAAAATAAAAATATACAATAGAATTTAGCTACAATAATAAATTCAAAAAATATGCAATGGATAATAAGATTTCAAGTGATATCCTAAGGAAAATGATTAGAAATGTTGATCAAAATTCTTCATATACATCATTTAAGAAAATTAAAATAATATTATGAATATCATAGAATGGATGGGCATCGTATAGATCATTTTTTTGGATTTTAAGTAAAAAATATATATAATTTGCATTGGTAATCATATCATTGGTACATCACTTAATAAACCCACTCACGTTATGAGTGCATCTCTTAAATCACAAGTCAAAAATTAGAATTACTATAAAAAATGGATATCAAAGGATAATTTAGATCAAGAAAAGGTTAAAAAAGCATAATTAAAAAAATTAAATATTTAACATAGTAAGTTAGAGGAATCAAGAGAAAAAAGAGGCATAATATGAAAATAAATAATTACATAACTAATGTATCAAAAAATTAATGTTACAAAAACATAAATCACGTAAACTACAAAATAAAAATCAAGTAAAGAAAGAAATCATTCTTAAAAGAGTGTTTCTAATAAAATAAAGTCAAAAAAATCAAATAAATAAAAAATATATATTTTCAAATGTAGTTATAAAGGGGGAAACTACAAGCCTTTCCTCATATCAAGACACTTTCACTATCACTACTCTCTTAAATGACAAGTAATTTATAGATGTCAAGGTTAAGGAATATAAGGAAATCAAAATTATTTATATTAATAAATCTATTAGAAATAAGAATCAACACTTGGATAAAAATAGGGCACCTATAATTTGTATGGAACCAATCAATTTAAGATTTTATTTTTATTCAAAATAGTGCTCTCTTAATTTTCCTATTATTTTGAATTCAAATTCCTATAATGTTGTGTATTACAGGATCATGGTTACAATATATAGAATAAATTATTTATAAAAACAAATTTTACATATAATTTTATTATTAAGGTAAGGTGACATCACTTTACAAAGAAAGAACATCTCTAGAGAGACATAATACAAAATAAATCATACTTTCAACTCACATACAAATAGATACAAGTAATGTTATATCAATCGAGTCACATGACACAATATATATTATAAAGGAAAATATAATTTTTCAATACAATAATATGGGGTTGTTCCTTATTCATATCCAAATAGAAATTAAGACAAGAGTGGCATCCCACAAGTTCAAAATCCAGATGACGATGATTAAAATAATAAATAATGGTACAATCTTAAAGATACTAATTATGTAGAATATGAATATGGAAATGATATATAACCTATAGAGTTTCATGATTGTCTTCATTCACTAGAGATAACCATTCATTTTTTAAATATAGGACCTATTTATGATTAAATTCTTAAGGGAATCATTGTTTAGTATCCTTCTCTCTATTTATCAATTAACATACATGAAAAAATACAAAAACAATAAAATACTACAAATATTACCAAAATCAGGACCTATACATGCTTATATGTACTTTTCCATACATTATTCCATTTGTGCATAGCTATTAGATACTTTTTTTAGCTAGTTTTATACCATATATGATTAAAAATGTTCATGATTGAATTTATATTACACATAACACCATTTCTAGATGCATTTATAATTAATATGACTATTACACATCCTAATATTACAATTAGACAACAATTCCCTATTGTTTAGGAGTTTCCTTCTCTAGTGTACATCATCCTATTAATGTTTTAGTGAGCTCACATTGTCACTACTAAGTTCTAAACCACACATAAGATTTATACAACATGTACATTCATTAGCTAGCTCATTGGCTGCATAATATACATATGTTTTATTATTCTTTGGCTACCTTATGTTATGTAATTAAATTACTTAGATGTTCTCATAATATTATTTTATATTGAATAAATAAGAGTAGAATATATAGATACACAATAATAATTTATAGAAAATAAGAATGCTTGATAATTATATGTAAGCCACTTCAAGAGGGAAACCTCCACATTAATTTAATAAGAGCATAATTCATAATATGATAATCAAATATCAACCACTACCTCATATATATAATATACTTATCAATGATTATTATATAAGCTAAACCTATTAATAAAATAAATAAATGTTATAAAATAATTTAATAGGTATGTAATCCAAAAATTGACCACATGTATCCCTAGACACAACATAGGTTAAAGGTATAACATAACCCTCTACTTTAAAGAAATGTTTTACTCAATGCTGAATCAAACATGGATGTTTATATAGGATTTTTTAATCCTCACATGTTGTATATTCACATTGTAAATTCTTCCTTTTGATCAAATACTCCTTAATCACTTTGATCCATAGTTGTTTAGTGTGTGTTTGAATTATCTCTTCAAGATCCATAATAACCATACCTTCCTCATTCATTTTAGATAATGTAGTTTGATTATAAAATCTATGTCCAATTACCTTATTTAATTAATATATATGTAATACTAGATTTGTATGATTGGACTAGGGGAATTCTAACTTGAAGGACACATACTAATTTTCTACAAGATTTGATAACGACCATTATACTTAGGAGATAACTTGTTATCCTTTTTTAAATTTATTTAGAGACATATAATTATATTTTTATAATCATAAATATATCCAATAACCTATGTCAAAATTTTCTCACCATGGTGTTGATATTCTTTCTACTTAGCTTGATTGTATACCTTGGTTAAATTTTATCACAAATTGGTGATTATCTCATGTTGATGGTGAATGTGATCCTCAATAACTCAAACCTTAGGGTATAAATTAAAGGTATAAGTGATTTATGGGGGTTGATATACAAAAAATACCATAAATGGAGACATTTTGGATGACCTATGAGCATAAGTATTATACCACCATTTTACAAGTGGCAGCCAATTAACCCATTTATCCTATTTTTCATAAGCAAAACAATAGAGATACCCTTATAGATTTTTTTTGAATAAATTTATTTTTCCATCATATTGAGGATGAAATGATGAGATATTAACCAACTAGGTTCCCAAACATACAAATAATTCAATCCAAAAATTACTAGTAAATATAGAATCTCGATCACTTGCATGATCTTTTGAGTGCCATGAAATTTATGAACTATATTAATAAATTAATAAGCTAATATACTATAAAAAAATGGTTGTGATAAAAAAAAATGATCATGATTGGTGATTTTATCCACAACTACCATGATAACATTTTTATCTTTAGACCATGATAACCCAGGTAATGAAATCCATAGAAACCTCCTCCCAACACTAGCTAGGGACAAATAAAATGTTCAAAACATCTAGGTTATTAATGGTTTAACCTTTTTATATTAACATACCATGAATTTAACTACATATTTATATACATACCCATTTATTCCTTACAAAAATAAATATTTATTAATTATATGATATGTTTTATAAAATACTGAGTGACCTCCTATTAGAGATGCATGAAGTTCATAAGGAATTTTATGTTTGAAGAGAGAATTCTTATAGAGTTATAATATATATCTATATCATAATTCATTCCAATTCTATGGAATTTTTTCAAATATCCTAGAACCTTGATAAATATGTTGAATCAAATCATGTGTAATACTATCACTACCCCATTTCGCTCTTGCTTCCTCTAGACAATCTTCCTACCAAATGGTCATTTTACATAACAGTGACTCAACTAATTCATCCCTATGGGATGGTACATCTTCCACCACATTCTCTTTTATTTTCTTATATAATATTTTAAAATCATAGCATAACATTTAGGTCACCTTAGTTTTTCTTTAGAACATGACCATTGTTCTAAAAAATGTTTTTTTCTACATGGTCAATCCTTACTTGAAAGTGACGACCCATTAAATAAGGTCTCCATTTCTTGAATATATGTAAAATAGCCATAATATATTTCTCATAGATTGGATTAAAAATATTTTTTACCCTAAATTAAAGAATCTAAAATGAAATAGGTATTCCTTATTTCATGAGTATATCCTCCATGACTTATCCTAATACATCACATTCCACAACACAAGTTTTATAAAAATCAAGAGTCAAAAAAATTAGAGTCACGCACATAGAAATTTTCAACTTTTCAAATGTCTTAGTGGTTTCATCACTCCACTATAAATAGTATTTATTAAAAAAATATGTTATTAAGGTTGTGATTATACCTTAATTATTCAAAAACTTGTGATAGTAACCAATTGGACCTATAAATACCCACATGTTTTTAAGGGTCTTAGGATCATTGCGCTCCATCATCACTTAGATATTTATAGGATTAACATCCAATCCATCATGTGAAATAATATGACCAAGTCATACATATATAAAATTATAAAATCAAATTTGGAAGGCTTAGCATAAAGATAATGTTGTTCATGAACCAATAGTACTTGTTTCACATCGGTATTCCTAATTTTTGTTGAAAAAGAGGATGTCAATAAAAAAACAAACACAAAATTTCTAAATAATGGTCTAAAAATAGTATTCATATAAAAATTTGAAATGTAGATGGTCCATTTATGGGACAAAAGGCATGACCATAAAATCATAATGGAATTAATGAGTTTTGAAAGTTGTTTTAGGTATGTCCTCCTCATGGATTCAAATTTGATGATATCCAGAGTGGAGATGTAACTTGTTAAAATAAAAAACAACATGAAATTAATATATAAAATCATAAATTAATGTAATGATTTACTTATTCAGTTCTCTTTAGTTTGGGTACATCCTCTAAGTGTCAACTTTCTTCTACACCATGACCATCAGGGAAGAATATTCACTCTAGCTATGTCAGATGATTACTACCTCCATATCTCATGTACCATATTTTAAATTTCACTATTATAATAATATGGATTCATATACAGTTTAATTTTGGATTATTTACTTAAATAAAGTATTTTTGTGACATGATCATGCACTCAATTTAGTGGAATTCCTTTTGGCTTGTCACCAAAAATAATAGAATGGTCATCCAAAACCACTTGTAAATTAGTATGGGTATACTCCTTAGTTGGTTTAGCCTCCATGGAAAAAAATAATACCACAAATCCTTCAACACATTTTTTAAGAATCTTTATCATTTGATGGGAAATAACTAGTTTTGTATATTTATCTCATAATCCACATAGTTCAAATGTCATACCTTCTAAATGCAAGAACATGAATACTTCCTATAAATTCATCTCAATAGTGACCAAAGTGTTGAGCCATTACAATCCTAGAATAATTTAAACCATCCCATGGGAATATAAATATAAGATAATCTAATAGGTAGTCTCTCATATCAAGCTTAATACTATAGAATTTTTTCAAATAGTTGATAATACCATCATATATAATCATAACCTAAAATTATGGAGTTGGGTAAATTAAATTGTTCAAATGATTATCCAAATTACTATTGATTAAGTTGTACATGATCCTAGAGTCAACAAACATAGTCACCTTTTATTTCTTGAGGAAACACACTACCTTAAGAGTTTGAGGAGTACTAATACCAAAAAGTTAATTAAGTTATATAGTAGGTTGATAATATTTAGGTTCATCCTCAGGTTCATCTAAACCTTAACTTAAGGCATCATCATATTCATCATCCTCATTGGCACCTTAAATGTAAAAAAAAAAAAATCATCACAATGATTTCCTTTACTCCATTTACTATTACAACCAAAATTTAAACCTTTTGAACACTACTCCTCAGTTTTATAAGGGTCAATCTAGTAGGCTAAGGAAAGGATGGTGCTGGGAAAGTGCATTCATAGATATTAGTGAAAGTTCTTAGTTTGATCAACTAATTTTCCTCTACCATGTATACCCTCAAGATGGGTTTATATACTAAATTGAGACTAAACATGTGAACCTCTTATTACATGTTATATTTAAGTCCATCTAAAAACAAATTAGTCATATTTTTTTTAGTGATGTTTGCCACATGTAAGGAGAGACTAAAAAAATAATGAATATAATCCTTTATAGTCCATGTTTGGTGTAGTTTTACCAATTGGATAATGTAGTTTTCTTAGACATTATTGTGACAGTGGAGCTATAGCTCCTCAAAAAATATATTTTAGGAAAATAAGAGACCCTTATTTTTATTTTGAAAACACAACCATCAATACCAATTGAATTACTCATGTTCAAAATATGGAGATTCCATGATCACCTTTCGTAAACATGGAGTCTGATGTAGCTGAAATAAATTTTCAATTTGAGTGATCCATGTGAGTATATCATTACCATTAAACTTACATAATTAAACTTCTAGAAAAATTAACTTTGGAATTAGATTGGTGGTGTGAGTTTTTAAATGAGTAATACCAAACTATAGTTCTGGAAGGTTATTTTACAAAGATTAAGATGTAAATTTATACGATTTCCCAATTAATTGTTCCCTCAAGCCATCCAATTCCCCTCTCATCCTTATGATGTCCCCTTTAACTACATCAAGAACATATTTATAAAACATTCCATGTAAATTTTATTGAAGTTGTTGAACCACCTCTGACATACAGATATGATAAGTTCTAAACTCTATATGTAAAGCAAAATGTAACTAATCTATAAATTTAACCTAACTCAAAGAAGATAAACCTTACTTACACTTTTGATTGTTGATACATTATATATTTGGGGTCATGACCAAGATGGATCCAATAAACCTAGCCAAGGGATCTCTTCCCACAATAATATCACTAGGGAGGGTTCCAAATCCTCTAGTCAAGGAAAAGTATGTAATAACCCTAACTAGGTCATATGTTTTCATATTCACAATGCATAAATGATAAAAGTAAATTCTAATCTAGCTCTCATAGAAAATTGTGACACAAATGAGCGGATAGTAAACATAAAATTAAACATTAATAAGAGAATCCTAATTAAGCTATGTATGGGTAAAACCTTAATTCATGGAGAGACCAATATATTCAAAAGCCATTACTTATGCTACTTCTATTTACTAAAATAGAGGAGCAAAGTTAGAGATACTTATCTTGAATATGAAACCCATTGTGAACTCAATACCTCCCTTTACCAAAGGTATTTCATAAGAGGTTGTTATGGATTGTAAGGATCACTAAGAAAGGCTATAGCATCTAATACTTTTCCATAAGATGATAATCTTCTCCAAGTAGAAATCCTAAGCTAAGACTCCTGAAGTAGAATGGAAAAATAAAAGATAATAAAAAATCACAAATGAATAATTAACTATTAATATCTATAAGAAATGGTGAAATGAATATGTATATATAGTTGAATCTAACCCAAAACCTTTTTTAAAGTTTAGCCAATAAGGTCAGCCCAATCAAATATATATCTTAATTGACAAAAATAAATTAGGTATTGGTTTAGGTTAGCTAAGGTTGGACCTAGACCCTAAATGATTTTTTTCAATTAGAGTATAGGGTAAATGAGGCTGATTTTATATCTTAAACTATTAAAAAGGTGTTTAATCTAGGGAAAGAAGGTAGAAAATCACTAGAGGAGTGTGCAAAAGAGGATTTAGAGCTTAGGGGAATATTTTAGGAGATGGTTGGATTGAGAAAAAGTGGTAATAAATGGATAATAATCTTTCAAAACACTAATGGTCTACCAACCCAATTCCTAATGCACACCTTAAAGTGTACACATAGAGAGATTGAGACTCAATAGGTTCCTGTAAAAGAGAAAGTGATAGTAATTGATAAAGTTATAAAATATTATGTGTATACATATTCCCCACTAAAATATCATCACATGTCACTCATGTGCAATCAGGGTTAGTGCTTACAGAAAAGAACATAGCAACATACAACATTGAAGCTAAATAAATTATAGTATTTAAAGCATAAAATAACTAAAATAAAATGACTAAAATGAAAATAAATGAAAAATTAAATGTATGAATATCTTGAATTACATTTATCACTAGATTTTTGTCTACTATGTTTATAGTTTTGATCATGAAGGGCACAGAGATTTCTTTTGACAAACCCAAGGATACAAAACTAAAGAGAAAAAATAGACAAATGCAGGAAAATCCAAGATAATTGATGTTATGTGGGTGATATGTACTTGTATATTTGTAAATATAGGGTAAAAATGCTAAGTTAGGAGTAAATTCCCAAAAAAAAATTATATTAGATAAGGTAACCAAAATTCTAAGGCTACTAAATGATTTGGTGTATTAGGTAGAGAGGAAATGGGATTTGTTTTAGGATCAATGCTAGAAATGAATTTGTTGAAATGAGGGGATTTTTTATCAAAATTCCAAAGTTTATAATGTTTTTGAGGGAGTTGAGTTCTCGGACATGAATAATAATTAAGAATGGCTTTATCTCTAGGAAAAGTGGGAAGAAGACCATAATAATCAACATATACTTTGAGATGAATAATTGTTTTACCATGGTGATTATATAAAAAATGTATTTGATGTTCATATCTGGCCTTGACATATAATGTAATCTCAAATGTAGGTGGAGTAGGAGTATAAGTTTGATCTAGGTTGCTTGGTTTATTGTTAGCATCATTGATGGGGAGAAAATTAGATGAAATGATTGGTTCGGTAGAATGTATAGAAAATGCAAGAGGTTTAAGAGGTTTTAAAGGTAATATTTTTTATACCACCCCAGGAGTATTAATAAGTGGAGGATTAGAAGGAGGTACATGACCCTTAGGTGATAATGTGAAACCAGTGGAAATGGTATGAACATCACATTTGAAATCATGTATTTTAACTAATTTTTTTTATAATGTTGAACATCTAAGTCTCTTGATTGATTTAGGGTTGTGATGTAATTATCATCATAGGTTGGAGAAATTATACATTCTTGAGATTTAAGAGGAAATTTATAATGATGGATACCTAGATCATTTAATTTATGTAGATACATGATTAAAGGATCTTGGAATAGTTTAGCAATTTAAAAATCATTGCATGTGAAGTTATCTTCTATGTAATAGGCTTCTTGAACATTGCATCAAGGGGGAATACGTGACCTCATATATGAGTGGGATGGTATGATTATAAGGCAAGAAATAAGGAAGAATCCACTTTAAAATATAAATAGGCAACTTGATAGTGTTTCAAGTATTTTGTAGATCATTAGGCTCATCATCATCTAAATCATCAAGAGTGACATGTAAATTTGGATTTAAATTAATTAATTTGGGTAAGGGAGTGTTATTGATTATTTGAATGGTAGGAATACGATATTGAAATTTGGGATTTGGAAGTTGAATAATCTAAGGGTTAGGATTGGCCTCATGCTTATACCTTTTTCCTTTATGAAGGAACTTGATACATTATCTACCAGTATAGGTAATATCTCTCATTCTATGAGTCTATGGGCTTCCTAGGAGTATGTTTTAAGAAAAAGGTAAATAGAGGACCATGAGATTAGTTCAGATAGTCTTAGTCCTAATCATAAGAGGGAGAAAAATACAACCAACTGGCTTTTGATTAGTTTTTCAAAATCCATGATAAGTTAAGTGGGTTTGCTTAAGATGATCTTTATTATACCCAAGTTATTAGATTATCCATAAATATGTCAAATTAATACTAGACCCTTTGTCTACTAGTGCTTTATGAATGAGCATGGTATTAATGAATATTTTAATTAATAGTGGTGGATCATTGGCTCAAAAGAGTATGTCATTGTTAATCATATCTTCTTCAAGAAACTCTACTGATGGGTTCAAAGGACAAATGGATTGAATCATATGCACTTAGGTTAGTTGAGGCTCATGAGAATATGGTTTTTTATTCTAAGGAAAATGGATCTTCAATTTATTTAAGTTGTTACATGAGTAACTTGAGATGATAAGAAAAGGTGAAAACTAACTCCTTAAGAGGAATATTATAAGGCATGGATTTAAGTTATTCTAGGAAGTTATAATGGGTTTTACAAGAAGACCTAAAATGAGGCTTAGAAGGTAAATTAGATTTTGGAGGAAGATAAGTGGTTTTGGGTTAAAAAGGAGGAGATGGTTCCTCATTAGTGTCCAAAGTTAGGTGAGTGGTTGTAGCATCTTTTTGGATTTACTCTTCCAAAGATGGTTTTATACGTTTAGTGATAGGATCTTTGTGAGCTGGTTTTGGATAATAATTAACCTTAGCTACATTAACATATTAAGTGTTATTATGATATTGGTCATAATTGGTATAAATTTTAAAACCATAATTATTATCTTGTTGAGCGTTAGATGTTGGAAAATATTTTTAGTTTTTACAATAAGAAGCTTTGGGAGCTTTTCATTTTTTATAAATATGGTTAAATATTAATGACACAGTTGAATCATGGCTTTTGGATTGAAAGAATCACCAATAATCCCTCTACATGTTATGTGGGAGTGACCAATATCAATGTGGAACTAAAAAAATTGAGTAGGGTCATGCCATTTAGGTGGATTATTGGGATAATTAAATGGTTTAGGGGGAATTAAAAAAAATTCATTTGTTGCATAGTTAATAGTTTCTGAGAACATGGGGGATTATGGGATTTGGAAACTCTTTTCTTGGTTGGAAGTTTATTTCTAGTTTTTTCATTAGTGGAATGTTGAAAATATACTTTAATGAGTTTTTTATTAATTTCAAACTATTTCATTAATAATTATTGACTCTTGTCTTGGTTAAGAGATTTATTGAGAGATTGAGGAGTGAAAGTTCAAACCATATACTGAAGTGAAGGAGTTAATGCAGTTATAAAGTGTTTAAAAAATTTATCATCATTAATATTGTGATCAACCTTGTGGGCTAAATATTTCCATCGCTTGATAAAATCATGAGTTTATTTTTTGGTAGATTTATTAGACTTGATAAAATTGCTAAGGAAATTTTAAGGAAGATGATTGTGTTAAAACTCTTTAACTAGAGGATTGACTAAATCCTCAAGTTTCCATATGCAATGTTGGGTAAGTTTATTGTGACATTCCAATACATTAGTAATGAAATATTTAAATAAAATTTTAGTTGTGGTAAAAGTATTAGTTTGGATCCACTCCTTATAAATATTTCCAAATGCCTTAAGAAAATATTTAGGGTCTTTAGTCCCATCATACTTAGGATTTGGAGATATATTACTAATATCAATGAAAACAATTAAGGGGGATAAAGTCTCATTTTGAATGTATTTGAGCATATTATTTTTTATGATAGGTTTTCTTATGACATTTCACATGACATCTCTAAGAGGCGTAGGAATAAAATATGAATTATTTTGATGAAGAACAATAGGAGGTTGATTATACATATTGATCAAATGATGTTATATTTGCATTATTTGGGAGGTATTAGATGTTTTCATTATGTTCATTTTTTGCACTATCTATGCAAGTATTTAGGTTGTATCAATTCAAAGGTTGGTTTTTGTAGGAGGACTCCCCAAATTGGTATTAAGGGGATGGTTATTAGGTGGTGGATTGTCTATGGGGTAATCTGATAGATTTGTATAAATTACACCTACATTGTGATGAGATGCTTGAAGATGGGAATTTTCTTGATATGTATTAAAAGGATATGATCCACAAATATCATTTTATTGTATGATTTGAACCATGTTCCAATCCAAAGATGAGGAAGGAGAAGAAGTAATCCAAGAGTGAGGATTCTCTTAGGAGGTAAAGAAAGGAAGAAAACATCACCCCATATAATATCTAAATGGATTCAGGTTGTCTAAGAAATTTTTTATAGGGGATTTAATTATGTTTGATGAAATAAATAGAGATTAAGAAAGAAGAATTAAAATTAGGGATAGAGTTGGCCAAAAAAGGAACAAATATGGCCAAGTAATGAACAAAGTCAACAAAACAAGGAATAGATTCAAACAAGTATACAATTGACTTGATCATTAAAGTACTACTTAGATACAGGTTAAAAGGAGTAAATATTTGTATGGGTTGATGGTGTATGACTGAATAAGGGATAAAATAGAGAGATAATAATACCCAATCATGTAGGTTAACTATGTTCTATAGACAAGTAGGTGAACAATAGTTTGTATGAGATTGTATTGACTATAATGACATTATTATACAATAGGGGAAATTTTTTAAAGATGATTTGAATAAATAATGAAATAAATCACATGAATAATTGGATAAATTTTATTGATCCAATTGGGATACACATCACAAAATTTGCACCAACACTGGTCAATTCAAGTTTTAGAATACAATACAAAATGATCAAAGAACAAGCAACAACTAAAAATTAAATTCTAACTAGTTGGTAATATTATGTTTTATTAAGTTATAATAAATTTTAATTTTAGTGTGATATGGAATTTATTTGAAATATGGAACCAAAAAGTAAACTAATGATGGTTGTAGGACATTTGGCTAAAAAGGATCTATATTGGTGATGGTGCTAGCTTGAAATTGAGGAGTACCCTCTCACTTCATAATCTCATAGAAATAAGGGTGTTGGGTGATTTACCAATATATAACATCAACCATGTGTTTATACTTATCCAAAAAACTATGTCATCTTCCCTCTTGGGTATTAAATCTGAGTAGGAAGGCCTTTTGAAGAAAAATATTGAATTTTTTTTTAATGTAAAGTGATTTGGTAGTATTTGCAAACAAGTCAAATAATGTAAATAAAATATTAATTTTAAAAACCACCTATTTAATCTAAATGAATTAATTTATGAATGTTAATAAATGAAAAGGAAAGGAGGATTAATTACTAACAAATATATGTTGATTCCTTGATTGATAATAGCATAGAGTCAGTTCAGGTGACACTATATGAAAATAGTACAAAACATCTTCGATTAGATCAATGTTATTTTGGAGAAGAAAGGTCTTTATTAAAAAATTCAAATAGGTTGGCTATGTCTATTAGATGAAATATAGACCATAGAACTAAGTCAATTAGATTGACCTAGTTAGTTATAGGATTGGAATTTTATAGACTATAAACTTATGAAAAATAGAATATAAGGAAGAAATAAAATGAAATAGAGTCAAAATAATGTGACCATGGTAGGATTTAATATGTTTTAGCTTAATTTTTTTATGTTAAGATGTTATTTTTTTTAAAATTAAGCCAATTGGGTAGACTAGTTTGACCAACTTTCCAAAACCTTATGTGTTGAAGAAGAGATAACGAACCAGGTAGACCTGTTTGATTATATTTTTTGACCTATATAGTGATAGAATAAAATATTAGATAGAGTTTACCTATTTAAATATGTATCATAGTCTATAATTTAAGAATAATACTTTGTCTAACTTCTTGATCTAGTAACTCATAACTGGTAAAGACTTGCACAAATGAAATAGAGTCATTTTTAAGTGACAATGTTTTAAACACATGCACATAAAGTTACAAAAATATAAATTGGTTAGATATATTAATATTAATATATAAAAAATATAAATGATGATAAATATAATGGCATGAAATAAAACATACAAGGGTTATATTCATGTCTTGTTTACTAGAATGTATGCAAAGGGAAATGCAACTGATCTATAAATCAATCCTAGCTTAGAGAAGATAAATCCTATTTCCACTTCCAATTATTGATAAAATATATATTGAGGGTCATGAAAAATATGGATCCATATACCTATCCAAGGTATCTCTTACCATAATATTATCACTAGGGAGGGTTTCAAATCCTCCTCTCAAGACGAACTATGTAATAACCCTAACTAGGTCCTATGTTTTCATATTCATAATGCATAAATGACAAAATAAAATTATAATATAGTTCCCACCAAGGATTGTGTCACAAATGAGGGGTTATTATACATAAAATTAAACATGCATAATATAATCATAATTAAGTTGTGTATAGGTAAAACCCTAATACATGGAGAGAGTAATATTTTCAAAATCCATTACTTATGGTACTTCTATCTACTAAAAGAGAGTTTAAAAGTTATAGATACGTACCTTTAAGATTAACCCATCAATACTCAACCTCTAAATTTTCCAAAGGTGATTTTAAAGACTTTTTTTTAAGGATCACTAAGAAAGGCCAAAACATCTAATAATTTTCCAAAAGACAAGATTCTTCTCCAAGTAGAAACTCTAAGCTAAGACTCCTCAATTAGAATGGCATAAGAGTATATTTTAAAGAATAAAAAATGAATAATTAAATCTTTATGTCTCTAATAAATGGGGAAACAAATGTGTATATATAGTTGAATCTAACTCTAAACCTTTCCAAAAGTTTATCCAATAGGTTCAATGCAATCAACTTTATATCGTAATTGAAAAAAATAAATTAGGTCTTGTCTAGGTTGACCTAGACCCTAAATGAGCTTTGTCAATTAGATTATAGGGTTGAAGGGATTGAAATTGTATCATAAATATCAAAAAGGTGGTTTATCTATGGAAAGGATAATGGAGGCAAAACATGACTAGAGGAGTGTACAAAAGAGGAGGTAAAACTTAGAAGAATGTTTTTAAGAGATGGTTTGATTGATAACAAGTGGTAATAAATGGACAACAATCATATGAAGCACTAATGATCTACCCACATTTTTATTGATGCACCACTTAAGGAATGTACTCAAAGATATTGAGACTCAATGGGTTCTTACAAGAGAAAAAACATCAATAATTGATAAAGTTTGAAAATATTATGTGTATACATACTCTACGTCATCCTCATGAGGAGTTTTATGAATTCTTTTCCCTCTCCCATGTCATTGAGTGTTAAGACAAACCATGAAAAAAACTTAGGAGGGTTTTATACCCAAAAAAATTTATAATAAAATTAAACCTTTGAAATCACCTCACCAAGATGAATCTAATGGTTGGTAATGTGAACAGGGGTGAACATTTTTGGCCCAAAAAGAGTTCTAGAAAAATATACCATTATTATCATCTTGTAGAGATGAATCGAATGACTAATAATTTTCATAAGGTTGAAAAAATTATAGAAATTTTTTACTATTTTTTTTTTTGAAAATGCACTTCAAATAATACTATAATGATGAAAATAAAATATTATTCCAAATCATAAGTTACATATTTTCTATACTTTAGATCATAAGAGACATATAACACTAGATGTAAATTAAAAAACAACCACAAAAACTTACCCAAATCAAATCTCTAATACCACTTGTAATGGAATTAATTATATTTTCACACAATAGAGTATTATATCATAGAAATTAGAGTAGCATGTGTGTATGTGTGTGTGTGTACCTAAGTATGCATGTATGTATTTATGTATGTGTATACCCTAATTTATTCAAGTAAACACAAGTACTAGGTATTTTATCACTCTTTCACAAAAAGGTCTTAGTGATGAATATAACCCTTATTTACATGGTCATTATGGTTCCTTTGGTCTTTCTTATGTCTTGTTTTCCATAGTTGTTTCATCCCTAATGGTCTTGAGTCATCCCCTCCCAGTCACAAAGGTCCCTATCTTATTTTGCTTGGTATTAAATCTATTTTGGGATGTCAAGACACTAACAATCCTATATAAATAGTAGCACCATTTGTGTTAGTTTTTACCTTTTGGTTCTAGTGTCCAAAAGTCATTTTCTTTCATGTTTTGGGTCTTAACCCTCCATTGAGACTTCTTTGATGTTTTTATTCCTATTTTTCATTTTATCAACCAATGAAAAAGGTTATTAACTTAAAATCAAATTTCCAAATATATAAACAGCCTCATAAGGAATTTCACATATATAACTTATTATCTATGCACATAATTACATAAAATTAATTAATAGTAAAACTCAACACACTATATATTACTTAGTTATCACATCTAGACTTGTATATTTGACCAAAGGAGGGCCTAAGTGAATGTCACTATAGTATATCATGCATGTTGATTATGCATGTTTCCTAAGGGAAAAATACATGATATTTGAGACCCTTATCATTGGGGTTAGTCTAATCAATGGCCAAAATAATAGGGGTTTTATCATGCATGATCATAATATCCCATAACCTAGTTTTTACCTTTATTTTACATTTGATCTAGTTGTTTTTTTTATGTGTGTAGGTATTTTTTAGGGTTTCAAAAGAGATTTAGGAAATATAATGACATAAATTAACTTTCATAAGTCACAAAATAACCTATAGGTCCATCAAAATCTCCCATAATATCTCTAAAAGTTATAGGTATCTCATCTAAGAAGGAAACTAACATCATATTTGGACACTAGTACCACATAGTGCTACTATCTTCATAAGGGAACTACCATCTGAAGCCTATTTCCAACTATATTCATAAAATGAAATATGTTTTTCTAATATCCAAGCATGTTCTATCTTACCAATTCACAAAAAACACTAGTTTCGCTCTAGATAAGTACGCTTTCTCACTACCTTTACTATTATGGGAAGAACATATCAAATCAACTATTTCTTAAATTTATTTCAATTTATTTCTATAACAATCCCTTTAACAACATATAATTTACATATACAAAGTCTCAAATAGTTAAAAACTCTAGATAACATTAAATACTTTGAATATTTCTTAAAACCCTAATTTAGGCTAGGGTTTACCTTCATTTTTTGTGCAATAAATTAGGGTTACAAACTTATATTTTTTCATAATTTTTGGAATAAACTAACTCGTACAAATAATTTACATATTATTGTTTTTTTAAATTTAATATAATTTATATTTTTTCCAAAAAAACCTCATAAAACCTTATATCCACATATTAGTTCCCTATACATCCAAATACCAGCCTTTAGGGTTTCAAGTATAATCCTATTTTTTTCCATACATTGGGTTGAATATTTCCCATAGTTTCAGATATACCTAAGGTAGATTACCTTCTACCTACTATGTGCCTTTTATTCATTATTTACATTATCTTCTTTAGCAAATTTAAAATGACATGCAAGAAGCCTCTTACCCCTCACCTAGTTGATGAGTTTCAAATTTTTTCTCGTAATTATAATAATGAATGGATAAAATTTTGAGATTGCACATTATTACATGATTATCATCTAATTTATAAATATTATGATTATTAATTCTATAATGATGTATATTAGTATTACTATAATTATTACAATGAAAGTGTTGATGAGGATATACTAGATTCATATTCTTTTGTTTCCTCTCCCTCTTCTCCTACACCTCAAAATCAAACTAAAAATATAATAACAAAAGAACCTCTTATTGATAATGATTTTTTTTAATGCGATCCTATATTTTCAAACACTTTCACTACCTCCTTATTCAAATTAAACAATATAAGTGCAATAAACATGATCTACTTTCACATGATTCAAGCAACATAGAAAATAGTAATGCATCTTATTTACCATTCTCAGTTAAATTTGAATAAGCATGTATAGATGATATTACACATTTTATCAAATCATAAACTAAATTAGATGAAATTATTTTATCACCTTATTTTACATTATAAGTTAAATTTGAAAATGTTTATAATGTAAATATCTCTAACTATTCTCCTGCATGTCATAACATGCCAAATGAAAACATGATTGTTACTTATTCTACCCTTGATTGCAAGCTTGAAAGTAGTAAACATACATGCACTCCACATATATGTAGTGAATACATGCATTTATTTACACCCACACATGATGATATATTGAATAGTAGTAAAAATTTAAAAGCTTCTCGTAATTTCTCTCTTAGTGAGCATGTGAATGATAATTATTCTACTCTTAATTTCATAAGTGAATCAAACTCTAATTTTTATGAATCTTGGAATAAAGATGATTAATATTATTTTTTTAAAGAATACATTTAGTCTAAACCTTCTAGTTTTATCCCTACATCATCTATCTCTCATGTTTAAACTAATTCTAGTTAAAATGATGAAATACACATGTGCACTTATTATTATGTTCATATATTACATAACTTAAAGTCACATGATAACAATGTATCTTATATTCCATTAGCATGTGATACTTATTTTTAAATTAATTACATAAGAGATACCAATGAATCTCCCTCAAAATCCTTACTAAATTAGAATCCATTTATCAAACCAACTTCCATGAGGGTGATATCCCATTTCCATCTCACTAGGTCCAAGCTATTAACCCTCCAAATTTTATAGAGATAAAATCAATCCTCCCTAAGAAAGGTCCCTGAGGTAGTGTACCAATGTATAAGATTAATAAAAAAATTCAAGAGTTAATTCAACACGTTAATGATGATAATATACCTTTACAACAGGTAACTTCCTTGATGCATGTCATGGGTGACTTAAAATAATAAGTACACCATATCACATTGGAAAGTAAAGCATACCACTCTTGCGTTGATTCTAATGCCATCGATGGCAATACTATTGCATGCAGAATCTTCAGTAAAAATTTGGCGCAACTTTAAAATACCAAATATTGGACATGAAAACCCATACTTGCACCTTCATGAATATGGGAAAGTAATGACGTATATCACTAACAATTTGAATCTACTACAATTATTTTCAAAGTCTCTAGAAGGTGAGGCATCAAATTAGTTTCATCATGTACTCCCTAGTGGTTCACTACATACATATATAGAGTTATAGGTAGTCTTTCTCAGCCACTACAAATATAATAAGGGACCTTGAGTCACATATGAGAGGTTGTCTTTGCTACACCAGTGTCAGATAAAACTAGTAACTCAGTACATTCGAAGATTCACCTCATGTATGCATTATTTGATTTTCTAACTGATAGATTTAGAGGTATACATATTTTCTAGAGGCATCATTTTTAATTTTAAAGATAAATTATTATATTAGACTTCCAAATCATTATGGCATCTTTATAACATAACTATGGAATTAGAGAAAGAGTTGGGACTAATTTATACACATTTAGAGGTAATTTTTTTCTAGGTTTCCTAGAGCCACAATCATCTAATATGGTATAATAACCTACTCCACTTATGATTAAGAAAAAAGTGGAATAGAAAAAACCAATCAAGATACTCAAAAAGGGCAAAGAGGCACTTCACATAACACCTTCTATATTTATTGAATCATAGGTTACCAATAGAGGGGATATATAATTTTTAGATAGATATAGGCATGATGAAATCTTACTTACATTATTAGATAAGGATATTATCACACTTCCTTATACTGATCATCATCCAACACACCATCTACACAAGATATATAAATACACCATATTACAATTTTCATAAGATAATTGGACATTTAGACAATAATTTTTATGAACTTTAAGATCATATTGACCAGTATGTCAACAAACACATTATAATATTTATGTAGGGGAATTGATATCTCAGTCTTCACAATATCCTAGATCACACTCCTTTATGATCGAGTTAGCCTAGTATTTTATTATTATCATCAAAATTTCTACCCTTGAGGAGGTTATTCAAGCCTCTTCACTTAAGTGATAGCATGGAGACACCTATAGATTATGGGTGGCCTAATTAGTGAGTTGAATCTCTAGATAGGGATAGCCAACTTCATGTTATCACCCTTAAAACTACTACTAAAACTATGATTTCAAGGAAAAAGGTAAGAGAAACTAAATTAAACTAAACTATGTAAGTGATGCACCAAATTAACACCTTCTACCTAACCATACTATAGTAATAACATGAATTAGACCTAAATCTAATCACACTACTAAACAAGGACATTCAAGCATAAGTGTTTCAACATGGAGGTAATAGATAATGTGTTTAGTATAATGGGTAATCAAGATACTTAAATAAGATACTAATGAATGAAATCAACTTTTAAACTAAGTAAATATATCAAAACTCACCATGTGACATGCAAGAAGATAATCCATTTGTAAAGAGGTGGGAGAGGATGAATGAGAGAGAATGAAATAACTACTACTAGAATTCATCAATAATAACACAAATTTACTAGTTTAAATCATTTGAGAAGGTAATAACCATCTCTATTCAACATTAAAATTCATATTACAAGTGTTTAGCTAATCAGGGCTTCAACATACTAATCCAAAAGGATCCATAACAAGCTATTCAAGGTAGCATATATAAGAGAAAGTGATAAGGAGAGAGAGAGGTGTAGGAGATGTATATACAAGTGTTAAATACCTCAAGTATGATACAATGATAAATGGAAGATAGTCTAAGAGTAATTTTATCATTTTATTTAACATGTGTTACTCAGCTTGATGAGAAACATCACTAAGTGGTATAGGAGTTTTTTTTGATGAGTTACAATGCACTTATTGAAGGAGAAGTTACAATTTTTCAACTTGACACATGGAATCTTGGATTCATTAGTAACCTCCACACAATTATAGGATTCTCAAATATTCATATATCTTCCATTGAAACCTTTTCTTTAATTTTTTTAATGGTAAAGATTTTTCTTCATTAACCATATAGTGTTACTAGTTTATTAGGTCTAATTTTTTAGTATTAGTCATTGGAATGGAAATAATAAATTCATGAGAACCTATTTCAAGGTTGATAGGCCTATCTTAGAGCTAAAAAGAATATTTTGGTATGTCTTATGGCCTCAAAGGATTCAACCATACCTATATATCTCTCCTAACTGACCATATCACCCTCTTATAATCATTTCTATAATGTCTTTTGAAATTAGACCTACATGAGGATTTTTATAAGGAGATTGGATTTTTGGGATTAATAAGTTATATTACCTCACATACCAACCTCTCTAATAGTTTCCATTAGTTCATATGTCCAAAAACCCTATTTTGAGACTATAACCTTGAAAAAGTATAGTATTAATACATTCATACAAGTGAAATTATAGGAAAATTACATGGTTAGGAGCCTACTAGAGTGAGTAATATTTTTCAAGTGTTTTTTGGTTCAATTAAATTCATTAGGATTCATAAATTTCATATTCTTTCCCTTTGAGCTCTTACTAGGATTTAAGATGGGTTTAGGAGTGTGCAACCTTACTAACGAGGGTTCATAAAAATGTGGTCCTTAACTAGAGAAAAAATCTAGGAATTTCATGTAGACAAATCCCTCCATATTTTAAAATGAGATTAGAGTCCCATGCATCTTCTCCATACCATTCTGAGCAAGAAAAGATGATCATATTTTTATTATCAAACTTACATAAGAGCTAAAAAAGAGTGAACTTACATGTCAAGGTGTAAAATTTATTAGTTAGGAATATAAATGACACCTTGGGATTTGTAAAAACTTTTAAGAGTTATTAAAATGGCTTTATCCATGAATTTACACCTCAAACTTAGTAAATCTTCCATTAGCTCATGGTCAAGGTTTAATGGCAATTTAGCACAAATAACCTTAATATCCTATGTTTTCCTTTTCCTTCATCCTAAAAGGAATTAAAAACTTAAAATATAATACATTAATATATTATTCACATCTTTCAATCCCTCATTCCTCAATTTTATCTTCACCAAGAAATGTTTCTTCATTCTTTACATACATACACGTGTATGCTTACTAGATAGTATGACTGTGAATTTAAAGGTATATTATCTTTATTTGTACTTTTTGTATTTTTAATGATATTAAAATGTTTACCATACTAATATTTATCCTTTAAAACTATTATTTTATCCATATAACCTCACTAAACTATTATTTTCTCTATTATGACCATGACATGTATGTAGGCTCTTGTCAAAGCCTAAACCCTGCTAAAGCTCAAATTACCTCTATATTGATTGTTTATTTTCTTCAAAAGGAGTAAAAACCTATTAAAAATATCTATAAAAGTATATCATGCCTAAAAATCCTCAACTCATCTTAAAATTCATATTCTAGGTAACTTACCTTAATGGACTTGTAGGTGCTCATGGATTTATAACCACAAGTTTGAAGTAGACTTCTTTTAAATTTTTGACCACTTTGATGGAATTATACAAATATAGGAGAGTAAATTAATATTATTTCTCACCTTATCACCTACCCATAGACCTATTAGAATTTTTTTCACACTACACATGAAAATTTTCCTCATATTGCTTGTTATAGGCCTATATGTAGTCAATTAAGCTTCTTGGCTATAATCTAAGGATATGCCTTCTTAATTTCTTCTATTTAAACCTTTAGAGTCTAAAAATAGATTTTAAGGTCTTCATAATTTATTTAATTCTTTCTAAAACTCCTATATATACTTCCCACATTCTATTTCACCTTCCACATGTGGCATTTGGTCACACTACCTACATAGGCTATAGGTGGTTATTTACATTTGATTGATTGCAATTCACTAAATTTAAATCTCTCAAAGACTAAAAAAACTAAATTAGGTTTTTAAAACTATATTAAAATTCATTCATACTTTTTTATAACACTTACATCTTATCAGACCCAAAAACACCACTACAAACATGTTTTTTTGTTATCTACCTATTAATAACCCTGTAGATTGTCTTTTGGACTTAAAAACCTTAATTTTCCCAATTTTTTGATCCTTATTGATATTAAATTATTGATTATGACCCATTAGTTTGAAATAAAATAAGATTATTATCTATTTATCTCATTCCATGTGCTTAAGTTTCCTTGAAAATCTTCTCAAGACCTTCACAGTCTTTCCTATTGGAGTCACACAGTCTACCTTAGCACACCCACTCCATTGAGAAGGTGAATTGAATGAGGTATAGGTAGTCAGGTATAAAATTATTAATAATCTTATATAACTAAAAGGGACATTAAATTATGTTTCCACAAGGTTATATACATTCCCAAGATTAGATATTTGGTGCCAATAGGGACCTACAGGTCTGCAAACTTATAGGTCTACAAAACCTCTTTGATCATGGCTTGAAAGAGAGCAATAGAATTGTGAGTCTAATTTATTGTAATATATATTCTATTTTTATTTTTTCCTCAATGATATATGGTATGTTATTTTTCCTTCAATGGTATTCGAACACTAAAAACACCCCTCTATTTGCCAAGGTTTCTTTACCCTGACTGTTAGTTCAAATAGTTTAGTTTATGAGCACATAGTCCCTATTTTTATTGAATATAATGCATCCAAAGGTGATTAAACATGTTTGATATTAATTCATTTGATTTTATAAAATATTTATAAACTCATTTCATCCATTTTTTTCACTCAAAACATCTCATAGTTCTTTTAACTTAACTGTGTTATCCACACTAGCAAAATAAGGCTACTAAACACTTACACTAAACATGAACATGAATAAACATGAAGTAACATGGTGTTTTGTGGATAGAATATTTTTAAAGGTACCATATAAAAATATTTTCTTGCATTAATCAATTTTTAGAGCCCTATATTTGAGGAAAACTAACTTTGATGGGGTTTTGAGTCACCTTTGTACATCCCTAAACTCTTAATGATTGTTCATAGAGTTAAGTAGCTTAAATAGACAAACAATTAAACAAACTATAATGGAATTATGGTTACCTCATATGTCCAAGATATTATACTCCAACCCTCTCTCTCTCCTAAAATTATCAAGTTAAAATATGGTGCTTGTCTTGAGCTACCAAGAAGGCTAATAGAGAAATGGAGTGTGTTTTTTGACTTTTTGGATCTATATCTCCACATAATTCATGTATTTAGGTATAATAAGACCATGGGTACCCTTATATTATTTTTCATCTTGTCAACCATCATAAAACCTCTGTAAAAGGCCATTATAATAATGATTTTCTAAAGATTTTTACTATTATTCTCGTTGTAACTATTGAAGATGATGAACTAGGTGAATCTTCACCTTCCCCTAACCTATACAGATATGGAAGACGTTTATTAAAAAAAATTCATACCCTTATTTACCTATATTCATCTCAAAAAACTATTCATTTGTGTTTTGTATAATGATAAATGGAAGTTACAAAGATAAGTCCAATGTTGAAAATCATTTATATGAGACCTTAGGGAAGATGTATGGTTAGGTTACAACATGATGTAATGATCAAGGTTTTAGATGACTTTAAAAAACCCCTTTTCCAAGGATCAAACCTATATAATTTTTATTTATTATTAAGTGTCATCTTTATCATTGAAAATCATAATAAGAATAAATTAATAAGATACCTTAATCTTATCAACGTTACATTAAACTCTTCAAATTTCCTTCAAAATAATGTGATCCACTTGCTAGTTATGCTTCTTTGACCCATTTTGACTAGATTTAGGCCATAGTTGCTCCTTTTATGGTTACCACCTTATCTCCTTATGAATAATTCCACATTAACTTTATTTCCCACTTACCTTAACTTTATTAAAATTACCTTAAACAATGCTAAACACAAAATTAAGACCATGAAGAATAACTATTTGATGACTAGACTCAGCTACCAACTAGACCGTATTAAGTGACCTTATAAGCTACCAAGGAATACATATTACATAGCATCCTATATCATTAATTACTATTAAAAATTCCTTAGAATGGATATCAACAAATTTAATATCAAGTAAACCAAAGTTTTAATTAATCCTCATTCATGTATCCAAATTTTGGCTAACATATTTGTTGACCTCTTAAGATTGAATTCCTATTATGCACATTAGACCAATTTCTTAGTCTATCCATTGGGATATGGTTTCACCTTATCTCAACACAAGACTTGAATTAACTTTGACACTTTAATGAAAACCTCTTGAAATAATTAAAAAAGATGATTTCCTTCACCAACACAATAAGACAAAATCAAACACACCAAATCAAGATATACACAACAATAAAAAAAAGACAAAACATTATGCTATAAAAAACTTGGAGGAAGAACAAGATAAAAAAACTATTATTCACAACTAACATTATAGAACTTATCCTCATAGATCAAAAGTAAAGCTCTTTAAATCACCTTCATGTGATGAACATGAATTATGTGTAAGCTACTGATCACACTTTTTTATTTCTTGAATAGATATTTCCTTGATTACCATATTCTTGGGCATGACCTTAGATGGGTCTACATCAGAAAACATATCTCCAACAAATACAAATTCATATCGATATTTAATTTTTATCTCATACTATTATCCATCCTTGGAAAATGTGAGAGACCTTTAAATTGACCATAGTTTGATTCATGAAGGACATTACATTCTCAATTTCATCTTCTATTAGCTCCTAAAATTCCATATTATGTTCATATTTAAGAGTGTCATATTTATCATACCTTTCTACACCATGTATTTTAATTTCTTGGTGATGACTAGTAGGATTTGTTGGAGAGTTAAGAGATTTGTAATTTTCATCAACTCCTTCTTGTTCTTCTTGAGGTGCTAACCTAAAAAGTTATTCAAATGCATTTAACATGTCCAAGTATGACTACCACATATCTTCAAGATCTCATTTAACTTTTTCATAAGACACAAGAAGATCATAAACCATGGTATTCTCTTTAAGAGCCTTCTTATTTTTACTTATTAGGTTTTATCTATGTAAATACGATGTTTAATTAAAGGGATGAGTAGTATAGATAAATGAACTAATATGCATAAATTAACAGTAATTTGTTATAGATTTTAACTAACTTTGATTTTCTAAAAATAGTAATAAATATTTACAACTAAAGACTTATCTCAAAAATATTGATGTGGAAGATTTGAGTGTTGAAAACTGAGATACATATAGGTTTGAGTGTCATCAACCATATCCCTATGTTACAACACCTCCTATATAGTAGCACCATACTTATGCAATAGTTCTATGTGGCTCTTTTGTCCTAAACATGGTGTTAATGTCTTTTATGTAGGACTACTATAAAATTTTGGGTGTACTTGTGACTATGTTTCTAGGTTATATTCCTATACACACAAAGTCTAAAACTCTATATTATGGCTTTAATAACTAATTTATGATGCAAACCCTGATCTTCCTTATAATTAAGGCATGATTTGAAAAGTGTGTCCATTAGTAAGATAGGATGGACATACTCAACACCCCAATGTAAAGAGAGTTTCCTACATACCAATACTTTGATGAAGGATCAAGGTAGATATGGTTCTCCCCACCTAAGTGTGGGTGTAATTGAAAGTGATGCTATAATGATAGTGTTCTAAAATGCCTTGAGTATGATTGAGATTGGACATCTAGAAAATATAAGCTTAGGGTAACTATAGATGGTAGTATGTAGAATTAGTGTGTAATAGGGATTAATAACCTAGATTTTATCATACTTATTTCATGTTTGAATGGGTATTTTAAATCTAATTTCCATCTAGTGGATAAAATTCTAAAATTAATGTATTTGTAGTGTTTTATAGCTTGTGTGGATAATAAAATATGCTTAGGCTGACCTTAGAAGGGTTTTAATTTTAAAAATATATTAATTTTGGAAAGTTATGGTAAATGACATTAGCACCACATGGCTATAGTGTCCTTAGTGTGGTGCTAATGTTGAGTTGGTAGGTTGCTAAGTATGAAGGGATATGATCAAGAAATGAGGGTCTGTGACTACATTTAAGCTAACTAGTGATGTTTTTGATATGTATAAAGGCTAAAAAAGTTTCATAATAGGCTCTAGGATATGTCTATTGCTATTTTAGGTGATTACATTTTCCCACTTTATGTTATAAATTCAATAATGTGAAATGACTAGTATAAAGAAAAAATGACTGTACCTGGACATATCAAGGAAGTGAAGCCCATGAAGCTGAGTCTAAGTATGTGAAGGTGGGTCTTCATATATAAATCATGATATAAATAATGAACTATAAAATAAACATTCATAAATTAATCCTTACTTAAGAGATATCAAAAGTAAAAGAATATGTTGACAAAAGAAGTAACTAAGTAAAATTGAGTAAAGATATGGGAAAGTGGAAAGGAATAAATACACCTTATGATATTTCTATCAAGATTCAAATATGTAGTTTTTTTAGTCAAACTCATCAACCCATGTTTCATGAGTAGTGGTTCACATGAACCCATATCTCATGAGAATAAATAGTCCACTTAACACTCATTGCATCTAGATGACACTCACAAGGGTGAGCTATTGGAATTTTTTGGAAGGTCACCAAAATTATTAATACTCCAAATCAAGTGTGATTAACCATGGAGTTTCCTCCAAGGTTAAGATCGCTTAGCTTGCTACCCCATTTGACCTCTTGGGAAAGCCTAACGCTTCACCCTTAATGTGCATCACCTAGATGCAATGAGTGTTAAGTGGACAATTCATTCTCATGAGAGATGGGTTCATATGAACCACTACTCATGAAACATGGGTAAATGATTTTGAATCAAAATCTACATATTTTAATCCTAATAGAAATATCATAATTTGAGTCACTATGGAAAATGCCTCCTACTTATCAAATACACCTTATTAGGTGCATGAACCAATGCATAAAGCTGGTGATAAACTATGTGTGTGCATGTATATAGTGATGAAATTATTTAAAATATTGGACTAATCTAATAACTTATTCAATACTCATATGTGGTTGGCTCAAGAAATCAATTTTATTTTGATTCCATCTTTGTCCACCCCTACTTGGTGGATTAGGACCTATGAATAACTTGGATTGGACTGAAAGTGTGTCCAACCCTACCATGTGGGTGGATTAAGAACTCAAATATGCTATGACTCCATCATTTCCCACCCACATGTAGTAAATGCATAAGAAACTAGACCTTAAAGAGTGTTTGAAATATCTAATTGAGTATATCTATGTATGTTAGCTCTGTAGCCACTCATGTAAATTAGGTAGCTCTAGGTCACTTAGGAATGCCAACCACTATAGATAACCTAGAATATTACATCAAGTGTATAAAATGTACATAATTAAATAGAGTTTTCCATTCCATCTACTCAACTTATGTGTGATTAAGCATATGGAAACAATGTGTTGTGCACATACACGTAACTGATATCTAAGTATATTGATTCTAGACTTAGTTGTACTAATTATATATGAGTATAGAAACTAAATATGGGAATGATCATGTCATGCATGATGCCTCAAATATGAGAAAATAACATGAATCTAAGCATGAGCTAGTGTGAATCTAAGTAAAATTTGAGCACAACTATAAAACTTGTATCTAAATTTATGTAGACATGTAATGTACTTGGTGTACTATTCTGGCCAATCTAAACTATCCTAAAATTGGGGCTACTAGATATTAGTGCCACACATTGGATAGTATCACCATTTGGATCTAGTGTCATTATCAAGGTGCTAATGTCTATCTAGTCTAAAATCTGAGTGACTGTAATGATTTCTAATTACCTATTTTTCCTTCATGTTTACCCATTTGATATCCTAATACTAAGCCTATGTGCTAAAAAATGTTCTATGAATGAAATGTAGGAGCCTTATCTCTATGAAAAACCACTATGAATGACCCCTCTTTTTAGGGTAGTTTTTAAACTTGTGAAAGAACTATCCTCATAATAAAAATCTCCAAAAAATGTGTGTTAGTCTAAGCATATATTATAACTACATGATAATCCAATATAATGTGCAAGCATAACTTTAGAATGCAAGAATAAGTATGTAACGTAAGATGTATGTCATGTCTATCACTACATAAGGGTATGAAGATATATGCAATCAATATATATAATAACAAATTTATGTAGAACTAGGTAGCTACCTAGGAAGATGAGGTATGATGTCGATCATGACACTGAAGTAGGAAGGGTAGATGCATGAGGTCACTCATGGAATTATGAATTGGTTTGTGTAATAAGTAAATAAAAATGTCATTGCCATGACACATTCAAAAAATAATACATAAAAAACACATGAGGCCTATGAAATAGGCCAAGGGGCCACAATACAAGGGATATGGGCACATGTCACTAAATCTAAAAAAATAGGACATACAAACACATGTTTAAATGTACACATACGCAAGCCACAAGAAATTTGGATTAGATACACATAGAAGTAAATGTTTAAATGTACAGATTCACAATTAGGAAAGCATGTGCAAGGGAGATGGGCACATGTCCAAGGCATACATGAATATAAGTGGAAAAGAGCCAAAGAACAAAAGCTTATTCAATATCCCTATAATAGAAGAATCATAGAAATTATAATCAATTAAAAACTAGGGAAACTACAAATGAAATCATGCATGAATTTAGTACAAATCTATGTAATATATAAGATGCATATATGTTGAGCCTAAACTAGTGATAGGTGATAAAAAATATAAGTATGAGTATAAATGATCAATATCAAGATATATCAATGCAAAAATTGTAATGTAAAGAATGTAAGGATAGAACACACAAATAGAAACCATGTATAATATTCCCCCAAGTATGAAAATGTGTCAAATGAATAACCATGAACTAGTGTATATGTCCCTAGTAGGTAGATGATGGCAATTCTAGATCAGTGTAGTGGATTTGAGTCTTTTATGCAATCTTTAAGAACTCAACAAGAACAAGTGAATCATGTATATGATAAAAATAACTATACTAAGATAACTATCATATGTAGTGTCTAGAAAATATAATAAGTGTAAACATATAAATGCATATAATCTATAATTTATATCTTTTTTTTAGTAATATTTGAATGTTTTTGTGTTTTTGACATGTTATGTTGATTTTGTATTTTATGGATAATAAGTTATGTACAAGCAACATGAAAATGAACTATGTACAAGGAGAAAGAGAGAATTAAATTATGTACAAGAAGAGATAAAAAATATTAACCAATGAGTCTCATGGGAGACTCATTATCACTATGACCTGTGTCAAAAATAGGAAGGGCAATCTCTCATGTAGTGTGAGTGTTATTTTTTAGTTGAATGTTATTGTACGAGGAATATAAGTATTGTTGATCATTATAATGATAATATTGTTCAACATCAGAGTCATGAAAACTTGGAATGCTATTGGGAATTACCTCATAATGTGGAGTTGGAACATTTTGCATTTTGACTTGCCATATTAATTGTGATTTTTTCATTTGAAACTATGATTATTGTAGTCATATGATGTTGTGGAGGTTCTTTTTCTAGAAAACATGTTATAAGAATGTTTGTTGGCTTAGCATGATTTTGAATTTACAACTTAAGTTATTGATCTTTCTATAACATGCATTGTGTATCTAGATGTTTTCCTTGATAAATTATATCTATGAATGAATTTCCTTAGGATATTTAATAAACCCCAAACCTTGTTGAGCATTATTATAAATTTATAGAATAGGAGTAGTCATGCCTATTGATAAGTTTGACCTCATAAGTCAAACTATTACCCCTATCATTAAAAAAATTTGTTGTCATTTTTTTTGTTTGTTAATAAGTGTGTTGGTATTGTCATGTACTTCAACTAATCATCCACTACTTTTATTAGTAGAGTTTAAGGTAGATTTGATTAAATTAAGATTTTGATCATCATGTCCATTTTATTGTCTAGCCTCCTTTATGATCAATTGTAGTTGTGTCAAGAGGTGAAAGGAATCCATAAAATCATAATAGTTCTTATGGATTTGATCTGAGTCATATAATGCTATATAATTAATCTAACTAGCTGGTGATAGGTTTGACTAACTTCATGACCTAGTTTACTACATTTTAGGTCATTTTATAGCTTTTGTAGATGGTTTTGAATGATAATGATAGTATGAGATTATAATAAGAACATTTTGTAGTTTTTTATGCATTAAAATTATAATGGATCCATTTTTAATCAGTTTCATTAGACATATCAAGTGTTTCTCATAATTTTTATACCAAAAAAGCTTATTCTGAGGCTATTCATACAATTAGTTAATGAAAATTTGATCTTCAAGAATATTAAATACCTTATTTATCCATTAAAATTTAAAACAATTGATTTTTAATAGTTTATAGGTCTTAAAATTAATAAAACCATTTTATCTCCCATATCCACCTCTCTAGTAGCTTTAGAAGGGCAATTTTCAAATGCTCAGTACAAACAAAAGAGAGAGAATTAGGCATTAAAACTTTGGAAAATTTTATGTAACCTAATTTAATTCAAACTAATTTAATTTTCTATCATATTCATACCCTCATATTAATGAACAATTACCAAGATCATAATGGGGTCACTATGAGCTAGTCATCTAGATGGGTCCAAATTTGCCTTCATTCCTTCACTTGTAAGTTTTATGGAGGAAAAAACTTTATGGGTATGAATTAAAAGATAAATAAAACTTTTTTCATGTTTTAATAATTAGATAATTTTCACTGACAAGGGGATTTTTGATAAGAAATCTATTGCCTATCTTGACTTGAGATTTGGAAAATTTAAAGTAGTCTTGATATATCAATGGAATGTAATTATTTTAAAGTGTTTAAAAATAAATTTTTAAATATATTACACATATCTCATCCAATAAATATTTTAAGTATATTAATTTTGAAAATCTCTTTTTTTAGATAATGTTTTTGGTCATTTGGCCCTTCCATAAGGTATAGTTGCAAATACCATGAGATGTTCAATTTGTGAAGAGAATATTAGTAAGGTTTTCATGATATTTAGTTAACTATAAATTATGAGAAATTATTAGTTTTCCATTATATATTTTTCCATATGATTTCAAAGGAACATGCTCTCTTAAGAGCTCAAAACATTCTTATATGCCAAATAGGCAAGCTAAAAGGATATCATGGCAAGTAATAAGAGATATGAGGAATCATGAAGGTAAATAAGTGTGTTTTAATTTATAATGTTTTTAATAATTATCATAAGGTCTTAAATATTCCCAATGACAATATGAGATAAAGGCCTTTGTAGAGCCTTTAATGCCTATGGAACAACAAAAGACTATGTGTGACTGAGTTATCATCTTGTAAGACCTTCCAAAGGATTGTGCATCATCATAAACATGTCCGTGAGGTTTTTGATGAACCTTAAAAGTGGTATAAAATGATTGAGTAAAATTATAGTGTTTATTTGAACTCCAAGTTATAACAAGACAATGAAGGAAACTTCCTTATAACTCTATTTAGCAAAGTGTAAGGTAAGTTGGAAATTTTTAATGTAATGTCAAGTGTTTTATTCTCCATATGTATCAAGTTATTTTGAGGGTCTCCAAGTTCACCAATGTTTTCAAATTATTCAATTATTATTACATCAAAAAATTTATGTCATTAATCATCTCAAGGGACATTCATTAAGTTCATATAGGTATAAAATTACCACCTACAAAAGTCAATTAGGTTTCTTCAAAAGTCATCTAATTGAATCATAAAAATCTATGATCATCAAGTTTAAGGTTTTCAATGATAGGAATTTGATACTCTATCATATTTGGATAAATTAGATAATTAATATAACATCATAATGACTTATGAAATCCAATAAACACTAAAATGGTCACTTATAGCCATAGGTGAAAGCACAATCAAATTTTCATGTAATATGAACTTGTAGAGAGAGAAGGTTGTATGAGCTTATGGATGGATGAGTTGAATTTTTTGGAGGACTAGAGTATTATCCATTAAAAATAAAATAATCTTATTTATCAAGGAGTTATCTAATAATATATCCATATTCAACTTAATGATCCTATTATCAATAATGGAAAAAACACAATCAGTTAGGTTTCAAAGTATAGAAGAATTATGAAGGAGATGCAAGAAGCTAATTTCTATGGAGAGTGACTTGTTTAGAACAAGTATGAATTGATGTTATAAATCATAAAGATTTTAGTTGATAAAAATTCAAATTATGACCTTAATATATTCCTACCTATAGTCAAAAGCTTATCATATAGTGCTATGTGACTTAAGTGAGCAGACAATCCTATGTTTGACATATGCTTAGTGGATCCATTGAGGTTTGTGACAATAAGCACATGAAAGTGATATTAATAATAATAAATAGGTCACATATGATTATAATATTCTTAAAATCTGATTTCACAACAAATGTTCACCTATAATTGGTACAAAGGACAAATACTCACCTACATGTAAGGTCAAAACTTAGTAAAGCATAATAAGTTATAAATGTCAATGAGAGGAGATTAGAGGTATGAAAATAATTTGAATCTCCTAATTTATATTTCATTAGTTAATATTGGTTTTTTATATCCAATTTTCAAACTTTCTCTATATTTTATAAGGCACCTAAACTCCACCTACATCTAAAGTTATAAACCTCTCAAAGCTCAGTCAGGTCTACTTGAAGGATAGTTGGTTTTGAGCCTACCAAAAAGGTATATCATGTTTGAAAAGCATATAAATCCTAACTCAAAATATTATCACAATTTATCGACTAATGAGGTGATAATGGGTATGGAGATGCAAGGTCTCAAACCTAAGTAATGCAATCAGTTTGTTCTTCAAACTAGTCTAAGGAGGTCTAAGTAAGGAAGGATTGAAAGAGTTTGAATTCTTTCATGAGATATTGAAGAAGTATTAAATAGTTAATAGTCCTATTTAAGGTGTTTATTATACTAAATTATTTATAATTTTCCCCTCATTCCATAACACAATCCAAAATAACATTAAGGATGAACCTACAGTCCGTACAAGTTACTCCTAATAGACCTATAATCAATTTTCTATGTAACATGAACATCTTGAACACCTAGTAATATAATTCAAAGTGAGATTGTCAGATAATATTAAATGAAAAATAAATCAATAAAATACCATGATAAATTCAATATTTAAAGGTTGAATCCCTAACTACACATCACATAGTCAAAACTCTCTAAGGGCATGCACATGCTGCAAGACATTAACATGGTATTTCTAATCTTGAGAAAAAAATATGTGTTTGAATAGGTTTTAACCCAATTTTAATTTAAAATCCATGTTTAATAATTTATAAAATATCATCATATGAATTATGAGGTCCTAAATATACAATGTATATTTAACACCCTCTACAAGCACCAAAGAGCACATCTACAACTATGTTTTGAAGACATAGTTAGTAGTCTTTTATACAATATGAGTTTGTGAATGTTCTAAAGGTCATAAAGATAAATAATAACATGATATATATGGTTTATTATTTTATTAATATTATTATTTCACCTATAATAAATGAAAATATACTAGCTAAGAAAGGTAGTAACACAGTCAACCAGCCTATTGACTGTACATAAAAGGCTTGTGTGGATTATAGTAAGGAGAAGATGGTTTTGATGGGTGAATATATTTTATATAGTTATTTGATTTTTAATATATTTATTAAAAATTATTCATAAAGATATAACTTAGTTTCTAAACTTTAAGGCATTGTCATGATCCCTAAAGACATGTACACGTTGAAAGAGGGTAGGCGTACCTTAAGCCTAAATGACACCTAGAAAAGCATGTTGAAAGGTATTACAATCCAAATGAGAATTTAGATATGTTAATGAATTTTAATAAGACTATTAATTTTAATGGAGGTCTTAAAACACAAGAAATGTAGTCTTATCTTGACCTATAGTCTCAAGTAACCCTATAGGCCATTCATACCCTTAATAGTGAAGAGTATATTTCCATTGAAATTGACGCAATTTCAGTTGAGAAAGAGTTTGTATGACCCTATTAGTAATTATATTATTATTTTTATCAATTTAATTTAGTATTTATAAGGAAAAACTCATTTTACTAACCTCTAGGGTCAACAGGCCTATCTAGCATACAAACCCTCAGTAGGAGATACAAGGTTATAGACCCTATTGAGAGGAAAGTGTTGATGGAAAATCATCATTGATAATTTAATTTATGTTTATAAATAATTATATATACATTTATTTGATGTTAAAGTGACTTAATAGGTCTTGAACCCAAAATAACTTTCATTGGCCTTTTTGTACACATGTAGTCCCACCTAGTCATGATATGAAATGGTGTTTTGAGAGATTTATAAGAGTGAGAAAGTTTTGAAAATTTGTAAATATAATTTTAATTAGTGTATTAATATAAAAATTTTAACTTAAATTCCATACCATTAATATACATATTAATTATTTTGTCTCAGACCTTGCTCACTCTATTGGTACGGAGCAGTCTTGAGACTAGGTAGGTCCATTTAGTCTAATAACATAAAACAAGTTGTTTGGAATTATGAATGGATATTTAGGAAGAAAAAAGTCATGAATTGTTTTTCCAAACACCTAAAATATTTACCCATTTGTAGGTTTTCATCCAATTTCCCTTCAGGGTTTTCAAAAAGAGAACAAGCTTAAACCCCAAAAACCTTGATCAATGTACCAATTGCATATAGAGGGTAATGAACACATAAAAATTATAGAATAATGTGGTGTTATTTTTAAAAGGTTTATTAACTATTAATAGTAGTTTTAGTAACTTATAATACCCAAAATATATATTACACCTCTCTCAAGTTAGAAAAGAGCTAAGCAAACCACCCATGGAAGAACTTCAGATGCTCATACCATCTCTCAAGATCAGTATGGGGATATGAGACATTTCTTATAGATGATTAGGTAAGTAAATAATATTTTACAAGTAGAATTATGTTAGTTGGATGTCCCATATTTATGAACAATCATTAAGATCCAAGATAGGTCTTAAACCCTTCTAAAACCCTAGTAGTGACAAGTCTTGGGGAAAATACCTAAAAATCATATAAAATTCCACAATTTTATCCTAAAACCTATTTTATTTTTCTTAGGACTCCAAGGAGTTTATCCACATATATTTTTTTTTCACATCACTTATACAAAATACTAACAAAAACCCTATTTTTCATGATTTTTGGTGTTTTTTAAGTGTTCAGAGAAGAGGATTAAATCTCAATCATGGTATGAGGTCATTTTATACTTATAATAACTAATAAATTTAAAAATATTTCATGGTATATTCTTTAAGTGGCCAAAATAGGCATATTTTTCAAGGCAATCATAAATACATTAAAAATAAACCCAAGAAGCAAGATGGTTTCTTAGTTTGCACACTTCCAAAAGGTTTCAGGGACCCAAAATTGACATTGAGTTTTTTAAAATATTGTAAAAGTTAATCAAAATATTTTAGAGAGTTATACATATGTGGGATCTCCTACTATCAAGTTTTCTACTTTCTAGGCTTAGCAGGGATAATTAGGCCAAATTTGGGAGAGAGAATGAGATAGAATGTACATCTACACTCATGATCTGATCACCAAATTTTGTGTGGACTGATAAGGGGAATATTTTGTCTAAAAAAAAACTAAATTTTACATATTCACTTCAAAATTCTTCCACGCAAGGATTTTTAGCTCTTTTAGGGCTATAAGGATTTGATGATAACTTCAAGGTTTTGGTACAAAACCAAGTATTTATGAGTGTTTGATGTCTTTAAAGGAATTGTTCCATGTCTTATATGATATTTTTAGACCGTACCTAGAATAAATTTGTATACCTTAAGAAAATCTCCACTTCTCTCTTCTACATTGTGATGAAAATGAGCTTTGCAAGGAACCTAAACATTAAAATTATTGTATAAGACTTTTAACAAGATTTTAAAATGTTAATTCACATTATCCATCCCAAAAATGAGATATGAACAAGTAAATTGTCATAATTTAAGATTTTAAATGGTCTTGAATACTCTCAATAAGAGCTTCCTTCCTTCCAACACCTAGAATTGTTGAAGAGGTCAAACTTGCATAAGAACCTCTAAAAATAAATGGATCATTGAAAGGCCTCATAAATGTCCTATATAAATGTTTAAATTAAGATTAAATGAGGACTTAAATTCATATATTCAATGGGGGAGGACCAATTATTCAATAAAGACATAGGGCCTAGTATATAGGGGTTCAAATAAGGATTTATTCACTTTCTAAGTGGTCAAGGATTGACCAATCATTATGAACATGTTTATAAGTCTCATAAGATCTTAAAAATCTCTCTCCTATGCCACACTATGGATATTAATGTCTGAAAAGGTTTGATTAAGTGCCACATAACACCTAATGAGGAATAAGACCAAGTTTGAAGACCCTTATTTTAGGGTTGCTTTGTCTCCAAGAATTTGCTTTTTATAGTTTAAATCATTTTCTAGAGTGTAATTTATCACTATTTTATTTTGGTTCTTTTGAAAGGATGCTAAATTTTTTACTCATATTTTGAGAGAAATAATAAGCTTTTGTTCCTTATTTTTTAGGTTTTTGGTGAATTATATGTACTTGTCATTGATATAACATTATGAAGCATTTTTTTATGTGTTATTATTTGGTTATTATACCTTAATCAAGATATATGATGTTATATAGGTCATATTAAGTGTCTAGATCAAATTTATTTTGAACATTGGATATGAATTTAGTTCCTTTACATTTATTCCTTGCAAAAATTAAGTTTATCAATTCCTTCTTATGAAATATTGTTTATAAATCATTATTTAGTGTAGAGAATGTGTGAAAGTTTCTTAATTTCATAAGAGTGTTCCTTTCAAGCATAAGTGGTCATACAACATTGGTGCATCACCTTCAATTCCAAGTTTCCCTTTCAATTCCATTAAAAACAATGTCTTTTTCACCCTTTTCATTACTAGAAGTAATAGTTAGTAAGTCTAAAACCAAATTTTAGTGAGATAACCAAGGTAATCTAACCTATATGGATATTATCTCCCTTCCAAAGTCACCCACACAAGATAGATTCCATGTTCTAACAGGAGTGAGAAACAACACACTTTCTCTCAAGGGCACACTATTAATTGATAACAATTTTTGGCATTCTCAATGGGACACATTCTCCTTAGCATAGCTAAAGTTTAGATTTGTTTAAAAGTAATTGAAATATTAGAGGATACTCATCATCATCATAACCTTGAATATTCTTTTAAGTTGTAGAGTTCTTAGTAGCATTCAAGCATCACTTTCATGCCAAAGGTTACCATAAGATCATCTAGTAAACATATTCCTCTTGAGTTCATTGAGTTCCTTTTAATTCTTACAAAATAACAAGGTTTAATAAGACAAAACCCTATCCTATTAGGTAATATCTATCTCTTGGTCACCCTATTGTTATAAATAGTGAAATTTCCACTATCCAAATGGCCATAAAATACCAAATGTTTGTCTCATTCAATAGAGGTAGCTCACTGAATCTATCCTAGTTTGATAAAATACCTATATAAGATCTTAAGAACATCCCATTATTAATAAGTGAAGATCAAAAAAATCTTCTTAAACAAATCAAGGATGTTTCCAACCATGTTCAGTCCATAATGTCATTCAAGAGAATGTGGATATTAGACTGCTTGTTTCTTCCTTTAATGTAAAAGCATTATAGTGGTATAGAGACCTCACGTTAAAATCTATTGCTTCATGGGATGAATTAGGAGTACCCTTAGTCAGACAATTTGAGGACAAATTTGATCACCTATCCTTAGTTGAAAAACAAACTACTATAAAGAGGGATCCTCATGAGTTCATGATTGACTTAACCTTAGATTTTAAAAAAACATGGACTTGGATACCTCTGTTGATTAGGCCATCCCTATAATATGCATTTTTGTATTATTTAAGAGCCTTCAATTCTGACATTAGTGTAATGATATAGTCAATGGGTGGTACTACTTTGCCTAATGCATTTGAATTTTTAATTAGAGTCAAGAATAATTTAATACAAGATGGGAAATTAGCACCTAGACCTCCTATGCCTTTTTCCTTGAAACACAACCCATACCATCACCTTAAGCTCCTAACTTGGTTCCTATTCTAAGCCCCCATGCATAACCATTATCCCCTCATATCTAATCAACTAAGATGGGAGAGCTCAAAGTGATGTTTTAGTCCTTTAGTAATGATATTATCCAACTAAAGAGGAAATAATATGAATAAAATAATCCTTATCGAGTTCCTAATAAACCTACTTATCAACCTTTTAGAGATAATAGGCCACCCTATTAAGGCTTCAGAGAATAAAGGCCATCCTACCAAGCTCAATGATCTATAACTCAAGCTAAAACATATGAATTTATTGAGAAAAATGATCCATCATCTTCTAATGCTATTATTCCCATGTCTACTTAGAATAATATTACATTAGATTCAAGTTGGCATACCTTAAATAAGAATGACTTACAAAATCAATCATTGGTTAATCAATCTATAATCATATCTTAAATGACTCAAGAAGAGGTTATATTCAAGAGGGTCAACATAATGAAGTTATGGCACACCAATACAAGATGAATCATGGTTAAGGGTATCTAGTAACTACTTGTATTAATTAGTATCTAGTTGATCATGTGGCCTTAAATCAATTTGTTGACTCAATTTCATCAAGCACTGTGGTTACAACTATGACTAAAGCCAAAAAATGAGATATTAAGGAGACCAAAGAGGTTATTCATGATTCAAGTACACCTTCAAATTTTATTAAGATTGATAAAAATCGGTTTTCTTCCCTTATACCACAAAAAATCAAAATGTAGATGTTAGTAAGTCTTATCAAGCATCACATGTTAAGGATTAGCCAACTATTCAAAAGTACAACCAAGGATAAGTGTATTTCTTATAGAATTTTTGATCATATGAAGAATTAAAATTTTAGTATGAGCATGTGGGATTTGCTATCAATCCTAGGATAAAAGAGCATGTTCATACAAGAACTCATAGCTTTCAAATTGATGTCAAAACCAAATGAGAAGGAGAGCATAGTTTTGGTCAATTCAGATCAACCAACAAGACATCAGTTCAAACAAGTACACAAATAGGTAAAGTTTGGTAAGTATGAAGTAAAAAAAGTTAAAATAGCTCATTTTTGTCTCAGTTTGATAGTTGGGGGTACATTAGTTCATAATTGTATGGTGGATAGTGGAGCCAATAGAACTATCGTGCCTAAAAAGTTAAGCTTGGTTTAGTTTATAAACCAAATGAGAAAGGGGTATTTTAGTTAGATGGGTCACAAAAATAGATAGTAGGAATGATCCTAAACTTTAATTTGACACTACATGCTTTTCGTAATGTTACCATTCAACAGGATGTAGTGGTGGTGGAAATGCCTCACTTTACCATGTGTTTTTCAAGAGACTTCACCTCAAATATTGGTGGCTACATATCAAATAATTGGACACATTTAATGTTTATAAATAGTTATGGTATGAAGGTAAGAATTAAGTGTAAACCCATTACATTTTTCCACTTGGATCCTTATATGCTAAGTGTTGGAAACACTAACTATGTCTTCTAGATGGAGTTCCATATTTATTCCCTTATGAATGGGCCTCAAGTTTACATGATCATGATCCTTAAAATAAAATTGAGGAGGGACTTGGTGTCCATTGCTTCCATTATAATGATGCACTAATTTTAGACATGGTGAAGGATGATGAATCTAGTGATGGCGTATGTAGCTATAATTTGATGGATCAAGGAATAATCATGGTATAGGGTCTAGAATGATGTTCATTTCTCCAAAAAATCAAGGTAGTTTTACTCAATTAATTTTTAGTTTGGTTTTTTCAAATAATGTTGAAAAGTATGAGGCATTAGTCCATGGGTTAGGAAGATGGGAATCAACACCTCACATGTTTTTGGTGATAGTAAACTTATAGTTCACCAAGAAATATGTCTTAATGTATGTAAAAACCCATTTCTTAGATATTATAAGCATAGACTATGGTACTTACTTGAGTATTTTCAAAATTTTAACATTTAAGTAGTGATAAAAGATAATAACAAACATCAAGATAGGTTAACTACCATAGGGGCTCAATTTAGCACTGTAGATGATATTTATAAAAATAATTCACACATTAAAGTGGTTGTAAGGCCTTTTATTTTGTATAACCATGAGAACCAACAAGTATTTGAGGATGACAATCAAATTATTAGGTTCTTATAGGAGGAGGCTAAATTCTCTTTTGGAAATCAATCAAAATTATTAAAATAGTATAAGGATTAGATTGTGAAACTAAAAACTAATAATATTCCCAAAGGATTGGTCACCATCAAGAACATATTCAGTGGAAATGATGAAATGAGGAAAGATAAGTCATCTTTGTCAACCAAAGAAGATCAATATGATAATATGGATATTATAGATAGAAATAACTTTAAATTGGGTATAATATTCACTCCTTCGTAAAAATAATCTATCATTGAATTATGTATGAGTTTTGCTGATGTGTTTATATGGAAATAGAGTGATGTAAAAGTATTTAACCCAAGTTTAGCTCAATATACCATTGATCTAGAGGTTAAAACTAAACTGGTGAGACAAAGGCAAAGGCCCATTAATACAAAATTAAGCCTTTGATGGGAAACTATTTTTCATAATCTCATAGATTCAGCCATCATATTTGGGGTGCCTCTTAACCACCAAAAATGTGTCTTATCATTTCATGAAGGTAATATTAATGGACATGTGGTTTCAAAACATGGATTAAGTATAGATCTAATAAGGATAGATTCAATTATTTCTCTCTCCTTACCTAAGTACAAAAAGTCCTTGAAAAGATTTTTAAGAAAAATCAATTTTATAAGAATATATATTTAATATTTTACCACATTAGCTAAGCCACTTAAAACCATGCTAAAAAATAATAAAATTTTTAGTTAGTTCAAGGAAGTAATGAATAGTTTTTAGTAGATAAAGTAAGCCATAGCTAGTGCTCATATTATATCACATAATTTCACCCTTGTGAGAGGGTTATTCAGGATCTCTCACTCTTAGATACAGAATGGGATCAAACCCATGATGTGGTTATCTTGTGATAGAGTTGAACCTCCATAGAAGGTTGGTTCCTCCTTGTAGCTCACCTAATTGAATTCTACTTGTAAAAGGGATATAAGGGTTACAAGGCATGATTAGAACATAAACAAGATGATGCATCAAAATAAAAGACAATTCAAATTGTATAAAACTAACACTAAGGTAGCTCAAAGATAACCATCACTCACACAATCTCTCCAATTAGTCATTTTGCATCAAATTTTCTAAAACTAGGCCCATTAGATGAGAGATGAAGTATGAAGGAGTATAAAAATCACACTATACCTTCATCAATGACTAAAAAATCATAAAGTTAGATAGGCAATAATGGTGGAATACCTATAAAGATCCAAGAAATAAAGGCAATTACCAAGGAAGAATACCTCTCCAAAATGTAATCATGCACAAACTATCTAGTACACTAGATATAACCAAGAGATAGGTAAAATAAGTTTTCTTATTACTTCAAAATATCATTTTAACAAATTTTGATAGGGTTTTGCCTTGTCAAATGAGAGTATATGATTACAAATGGGGAATAAAAGGGATATATAGGAGAGAAGGGGAGGGAGAGGAGAAAAAATATCTAAAATTTCAATAAATGTAACTCAACCACCTTCCATGCAATTTTAAAAACATTCAAGTTACTTAAACAATGATCCTCTCTTAGCAAATTAGACTCAAAATGTCAAAAGTGTCTTCAAGCTCTCCCATTTGCCTAAAAAGGCACTAAAATGCAAAAATATTTGAGGAAGATGATATCACACTCCATTAACTTTTATTAAAGACTTTAAAGATATATAGGCCTCATTGATTTCTCAAATTCACTCTCCAAACTCCTCCACTTGAATTCTATGCCCCATTCAACTTAGCTTCTAGAAACCACTTGACAACATGGCTAGTGATATTGGAATTTGATGATTGTAATTAACCTTGAAATTTAAATTTGAGTGTTTATTTTTTGATGTTTTATTTTGTTTCCACTCATATCTTCTCCTCCAACCTACAAAATACACCATGGATGCTACAAATCTCTTGGAATCCATTGATATTAGTCTTCAAGGTTGATCCACCTTCAACTAGTTATCTTAGAACCTACTCCAAAATCCATTTATCACCATGAGAACCAATTTTGGACATATATAATGCTTATAGACATTCATAACATTCCTATGAGGAAGAAAATAAAGATTTAGGCCACCTTAAAGACTGGTAACCATTCACAAATTGTTAAAAAACTTGGGTTTTTGACCTTTCAATTTAGCAAGGCACCTTTTAAATACCTAATAAGGGATCCAAGTGCCATATAATGGTGATTCAGGTCCCATTAGGTCTATTTCATGCATTTATACCATTTCTTTCTTTGGAGACCTACAAAATAGGCATTCTTGGACATTTTGGGCATCCTAAGCACCCATACATGCTAATTTATTCTAAAAAATAGGAAAAAAATGAGGTTTAGAGAGTATAATATATTATCCAAGTGGTTATAGTTAATTTGATGGGCCTATGAGTTCAAATACTCTAAACTAGTTAAAATAGGGTCTTTTACACCTCAAATAGGCCTACCTTCTTGATGATTATTCATAAAATATAAAACTATATTATAGAATGTATTTACATTTACCATTATTCCATATAACCCTTAAATTTTATTGAGAATCTTAGATTCCCATGTGGAAGGTATGAAAATATACATACATAAAAAGTTGGTTTTTGGGTATCTATATGCATTATAGACCTGCTTATAGTCCTAATGATAGTTAATAAAACACAACCCTTAAAGAAATTCAAATCCTTAATTAATTTAAAATAAATATTAGTCCTCAAAACATACTAAAATAATTTTTACCCACTCTTTATGGGGTGAAATATATGAGCATTTAAAGAGGGGGCTCGAGCTACATGTCAAGATTTGAATATATCAAAATTCTCCTTGAAGAGTGCCTCTCAACAAAGAAGAATGCCTCTCAACAAAGAAATCATGCACAAACTAACTAGATCACTAGATGTAAGTAAGAGATAGGAAAAATAAGTTGTCATATTACTTCAAAAGGTTTTTTTTATAAATTTTGATAGGGTTTCTCCTTGTCAAATGAGAATATATCCTTAGAAATTGGGAATAAAAGTGATATATACGAGAAAAGGGAAGGGAGAGGAGAAGAAATCTCTTAAAATTCAAAAAATGTAACTCAGCCACCTTTGATAGAGCCTCAGAAACATTTAGATTACTTAAATAATGATCCTCTCTTGGTAAATTAACCTCCAAAGGTCAAAATGATTGTAAGCTCTCCCATTGGCTGAAAAAGGAAATAGAAGACAAAAATATTTTAAGAAGATGATGTCACACTCCACTAACTTTGATAAAAGTCTTCAAAGATCTAGAAGTGTCATTTAATGCTCAAAGTTTATCCTAAATTCCCAAAAATACTCTATTTGACTTCCATGCAACATTTCAATTGGCTTCTAGAAACCACTTGACAACATGGATAGTGATCTTGGTATTTGATACTTCCAACTGACCTTGAAAGTTAAACTTGAGTGTTTACTTTTTCATGTTTTCTTTTATTCCCACTAATATTTTGTCTTCCAACCTACAAAATACACCATGGAAACTAAAAATGTCTTAGACTTCATTGACAGAGGTCTTCATGCTCGAGCCACCTTCTTCTAGCTTCTCTAGAACCTATTCCCAAGGTCATTTATCACCAAGAGATCCACTTTTGGATTTGTATAAGGATTCCAAACATACATATCATTACTATTAGTAATAAAATTAATATTTAGGCCATGTGTAAGTCCTATAATAATGTTGGAAATCTCTATTAAACCTAAAACCAGTCATAAATTATTAAAAATATGGGTTTTAGACCTTTTATCTTAGTAAAGTACCCTAAAAACCCATAGGAAGGGATAAAAGTTCCATATAATAGTTATTTATGTCCCATTAGGTTTATTTCATGTATTTATACCATTCCTTTCTTTGGAGATCTGAAAAATGGGATTTTTAGGCCATTTTAGGCCCCTAGGCACCCACAAATGCCAATTTATTCTAAAAAATAGGTAAAAATTGATATTTATGTATTATAATGCATTATTTATGTGGTTTTCAATTGATTTTAGGTCATTTCACGGGCTTATGAGTTCAAAAACTCAAAATTGGTCAAAACAAGGTCTTTGAAATATAAACCTCCATTAAGAAACTTATTTCCATGTATATTTATTCCATAGAACCATTCAAATTTTTTGAGAATATTTTATTCCCATGTGTAATGTGTTTAAATATATGTACATAAAAATTTTACTTTTAGGGTTCTACATATATTATGGACTTGCTTATAGTCTAAACAATAGTTCATAAACCTCAGACCCTCAAACAAACACAATAATTAATTAATTTAATTTAAATATTATTCATTAAAACATACTAAAATATTTTGTCCCAACTCCTTATGGGGTGAAATATATGATCATTTGAAGAGGGGGCTTAAACTGGTTCTCAAGACATGAATAGTTTGTGCTTATCCTTGAGAGTTAAATTTACCTTTTAATAATTAAAAAATTATTTAAAAGCCTAATTCATGACCTTAAACATATAATAATATATCCTCAATCTGTCATCTTGTAATGATAGGATCTAAAAGTGCCTCAATGTGATATAGGCCTTCTAGGCCTTAAGATTAGTTTCTAGGCTTAACACAAAGTTTTAGGGATTGAGGAATATTTAAGAGTATATTATGGTTAATAAATATCATAATAAATTCCTTATAAATTTTTTATGACCCCTAAAACTTCCTTTTACTTCCCAACCCTCCCTTTGTCTCCATGGTCTTGTAATGTTGCCTATGGGGTTGCATTGCACGCTTAAGTGTCTATGGAAGTCAGAGATATATAATCTTCCTCCGCCTTAAATTACATATTCATGAATATTTAAAACTCTAAAATATTCAATTATAATTATATCCTTTCTCAATTTGAGTCTTTTAGGGTTACCTTATTCTTTTTAGGTCTTGATTCTACTAGCTTAGGGTTTTCTTGCAATCATACTTACAAAACCTTGTTGGCTAGGTTATATGATTTTACTTGGTTAACCTGAGTTATATTCTAAACAAATATGTTTATATTCATCCCTTAATGATATATAAAATTTAATTATCCTAAAATAACTCCAAAATGTGTATCAAACCCTCAATTTGCATACATAAACTAGCTACAAGTACGTCTCTTCAATTAGCCCTCAAGGGTTTTGACTTAAAAGTTGGTTGTGATCAATATTAAAAAACATATTAATACTATAACTAAATTATTTTAACTTAAATACCCTACATGGAGTTCAATAAAACTTTTATAAACCTTAAGAAACATAATTAGGCCTCATGGTCTCCAATGATTATCTTCCTGACTAGGGTCTATATGTGATATAACAGTCAGCACTTTCACCATAGGTATGACCCTCAAGGTGGAATGGGAATATTTAATGAGTAATTAATAATATTAATATAAAATTTTATGTTTTTATATAACCTTTATATGATTCAAAAACTCAAAATTATCTACGAACATTAACTTTGTTTAACTGTGGGTAAATATGATTGTGTTTCATGCTTTTAGTTTTATCTTTGGGCCTAATAATTATTTATAGTGTTTTATTAGGATATAAAAGTCTTCCTTAAACTATTACAACCTTTACCAATCATTTATTAGCCTTATAAGTTCTCTCAAAATACCATGTATCTTCAAGGAAACCTCAAAGTGACTGCCTCTATCAAACTAATATAGGTGGTGATTGTAGAATATGGAAGTGTTTGTGGTCAATTTAATAATTATTTGTCACTTTGAGACCCTCCAATTAACTATAAAACCTCCTCTCACTTCCTCCTTTGGTGTATTTTCCCCTTCAAGCATGATTTTAATCTCTAACACAATCCTATCCATACATAGGCCTATGTACTCACTTTTTCGAGTTGGAAAACCTTTTAATGATATTTATAAAGGTTCAAAGATGTCAATTAATCAATTGGATGGTAGATGATTTCACAATTTTATCCTCTTTAACTAATTTACTTTGAACTAAACCTTTAGGGTAAATGGATGTATGAGATGGAAATTACCCTAACATTGGTTATAGGTGGGCATTTCAAGGTTGACCTTGAAATGTACTTTTCTTGGGAAACCTTCCTCTAGACTTGACCAATTAATATATTCATTATTTATTATGAAACTTCCAATTGATCATGCTAACCCTTAAGTATACTACTGTGCTTCAATCATTTTTACACGTGGAGATAGGGTTATGTTCTGATTAGAATGATATAAGGTGAAAATATATAAGGTGGATAAATATGTCATGTGATTTTACATTGAATGTTTATGGCTTGATATAAATACTCATATTCCATGTGATTATCAACACTAGGAAAACAAACTCATGAACGTAGGGGTATAACAACATTTTCTTGATAATGGTTGTGATTCCAAATCTACTTTTTACACCATATTTATTTTACCACCTTCATGGCTTCTATAATCCAATGTTTTATCATAGGTCCACTTAGTATACATAGTTAGTTTTAAACCCAATGGTTATATTTTTAAAAACCAACAAATATTTGCAAAAGCTAAAAAATAATGGTCTTTAGCCTGTCACAATCTATTACAAAAACTTTTGAGGCTTGTATCTTGAGTTTGGGAACTTTTTAAGACACAAAAAATTTAGGTTACCTTATTGGAACCATGGAAAACATCCCCATGAAAACCATATAACAAATTTTACTTCATAAGTATACATAATAAATGCATAAAATTCTTGGTCTAGGAGGGTCTCCATGACGTCTAATGATGGTATGGCTTCTCTAAGCTAAAATGGTGCATTTTTATTTCTCCAAAGATCAATTAGAGATACAAAAACATCACCAAGACACCTATGTATGCCTCAAAACATACTACCTATCCTCAAGACCTACACACATTCGATAATTCATCCAATCATTAGGAAATCTCTCCAACTCATCTACTAACTCCATTTCTCATGCTTAGGGTTCTTGGTTCATAAGCTTAGTTTGATCCTACCTCTAAAATTTAGTCTTTTTAACCTAAAATTAGTACTTGATCTAATCTCAGTAATCCCTTAAGACATGTAACACAACCTTTAGTTCATTTAAAACTTTAAATGGCTATCAAATGACTTTTTAGCCTCTTAAATAATGTTTGCTTCGCTAGCCATATAGGAAGTCCTAGGAACTGTATGTGACATTTGATGTTTCAATGATCTGTAGATGTTATTTTAGGTGATGATAGCATGGATTAGGTTTTCACATACCTATCAAAATCCTTATCACTTTTTGGAAACATTCCAAACCCATTTCCTATCTTTCATATAAGCTTTCTTCCACAACTTTGCCTTTACATAGAGTATCTCTACATATTGTGAATTATAATTTGAGACATATTTTATAAATGTAAAATGAATTTATTATTTTTTTTCCATATATTATTTGTATTCACCTTGAACACAACATTTAATGACTCCTATTTGGTCCTCATCAACCTAATTTTCAATGCACTCACAACCATTACCACTTTTACCGTTACTAGTTATAGGTGGTGATTCTAGGTGGTTAGGACTAATACAAATTGAATTTAGTACCTTCCATGTAATTATATTATCCTTTTGGATGTAATATATTCCATTTCAATCCTTTACAAAAATTTCATATACCTATCAACTATTTTAACTTTAAACATATCCACATACCACAAACATAGGCCAAACTATGGTTTTAGGTAGCTATTAAGTCCTTGAACCAGATAGTGGAATGTATGTAGATAATGATATGGGGTTTTTAAGGAATATTTATTAATTATAATTTTAAATTACTCCTCTAATTTTAATTAAATCCCATAAAATATATTATATTACCAATTTCCTTGAATCCAACCTCAACCTCATACCACTGTCTAAGCCCAAAAATATGGTTGTAAGTGCATATTGGGAGGTTGGAAGTGTTATTGAACATTAAAATAACCATTTACTATAATTTATAGACCTCATTACATTATTTAATTACCTTAAATTGTCATTCTTTGTATATCTACTTTGATGCACTCCTTCAACACATGGTTGTAGGTGGTTGAAGAGAGAGGTGAGGTATACAATGCAATGTATGTAAATTACACTCCAAGAATATGTTCATGATATACATGGTGTCATGTGAAAAAGTGTCTTATTATTTATCTTTTTTACTTAATTTTATTATACATCCATTGGTCTAACTGTCCAAGTCTACTCAGACCTTCTTGTAGGTTGTTATTTGTAATATATACGCATGTTCATTATAGTGGCCTACTTCCTCAAGGTTGTCATTAGGAATTAGGTGTCTTCTTGATCTCTTGATGTCCTTGATTAGGTATCATTGATAAAGGTTTCATAGACTCCTATTAAATATATTAGAACCTCTCCTCAACCTCACCTCACTATCTAAGACACAATTAATGGTTGTAGGTGTCTAATTTAGCCTTGAATGAGATAGTGATATATAGGGACTTGGTGAAGACTATATATTTAACTAAAGCTAACTCACTATCCATTCTAAGTTTCCTTCAATATTCTTAATTCTATGACTAATATGACACCCCTTCCATCCCTCTTCATATTAATATCATAATCTAATTTGGTCTTAGCACTATTGTAGGTGCTTATTGCATTGAGTTTCAATCTTATAGAGATGGTAAAACCTTTAAACTCTTGATATCATTGAGTTCTTTGGATAGTGATTTCATATACCTAATTCACCTATCAATTACCTTGATTTTGGTTCTCAATTGCAAAACTTAGCCATTTAGGGGTTTGAGATTTCACATTATACGAACTATAGTTATGTACAACATGATGTAATAAGTGTTGATGTTTTGAGGAATAATAATGGTGTGCATTAGATTTTGATACTTTCTTAATTCACTTTTTAGACTTCCTCTACTCACCTTCACCCATTGTCATCATTAAGACCATCTTCTACACTTAGTTGTAGGTGATGATTTTCACAATTATATAAACTAAGTAGTTGAGAGACTAATATTCAAAAAGTACATGTATTAATATATACATACCAATTCTATACTCCAATTTTTTTTGAAATCCTTGAATTGGGTTACCAAATTTATTAGTGAAGAAGAAACTAAGAAACATCAATTAACTCAATCTTCACAGATTAACCTTAATAAATGCTAATAAGAGGGAACATATGCGATATGTTTATCTAAAACTAATTCACAATACTGAGATTCCATATAGATGATATTATTACTTCTTGTATTATTGATCAGTCCTTCAATTAGGGTCACTAAAATTCCATGAGATGGATCTCCATGACCAATCAAGGTTATTTACATCTTGTAGTGAATCATGGACTGATGTCAGTGTTCATTTGGTTCATTGACAAGATTTGAAAACATCTAAATTTTTCTCTTCTCTTATCATTCTTCAATAATCTTTAACTAAGTGAATTTAACTCCAATGAACCTATATAAACATGAGACCTATCATTAAATCATGTTGACTTTTTTTAAATCATTCTCTTATGTACAAAAAGTGTATAGACTATAGGTGATCATGTGTTGAGAGTGAAGTTCCTAATGATATCTCATGATTTTTGATGATATCATGGGATTTGATGGAATTAATTTACACTCTTAGGATGTCTATACATGATCAACATGTATTTGGTTCTCCCAAGCCATGTTAGATGGATGTGCAAGCTTGAAACCTCATTTAACACTACATTAGCTTGCTCAAAATGCCATTTTAGATCATGTTTTTCATTAAATCTCAACTCTCAATATCTAAAGGGTGGTTATTACATAATTTAAATATAATACTTATTACTTATTCAATAAAACCTAAAACTTAGACTCTAAAGATTATAGACATTTTGAATAAGTCTCCATGATAAACAAACTATATGGAGAAGGATGGCTCTTTCAAGCAAACCTATGAATTCCTTAACTTTTAAGGATTATCCATGATTTATGGAGGATTATATATAGTTTATGGATTTTTTTAAACCTATAAGAGCGAATACCATGAATATAAAATAATATTTTAAGTGGAATTAATTAAAGAAACCTATATACTAAGACCTTCTTCTTTCAACCAAACTTCTTCATGGTGTTGAATTATCCAATGAAACAAATGTGAAATGGAGATCTAATATGTGTATAAAACATCCTAAAAGGAATTATTCTCCATAATTTTCTAAGTTAGATAAATAGGTGTAGGAATATACCCCTCTTATATGCATAGGCAATAGTGACCTGCTATCACTCTTAATGATGGTTCATAAATAATAGACCATCATTCTAAAAAATAGTGATATATGTTTTAATCTTAATAGGACCCCTAAAAATGGACAAATTTTTAGATCCTAACTCTCTTTCTCCTAGACATACCAAGTGAAAACCTAAGGCTCTCTTAGATTTGTCCAAGGCTACACCAAAATGATTTTTCCTTAGAATGAAGAACTAAAACTTTTATATGAAATAAAACACTTGGTATATATTTTTTATGGTGTAAATTAACTTTCATTCCTTTTGTAAACCTTTTTAAGTGCTTAAATCTCTATTAATGGTAGAAAACCTATTTCATTCCTAGTTTGCAACTAAGATATGATTTTATAGGCCTAAGATAGGATATTAGGAACACCATGTATTCCTATGTATGATAGTTGAGTTCCTATACTAATCAAAACCTTCAAAAACCTATTCAACCAAAGCTCTAAAAGGCTAAAAAATCCATATTTTTCTCCCAAACTCTTTTCCTCCACTCTAAATGACTTGACATGGCCTTAAACATGCTTAAATAGATAGAAAAACGACATAAGGAGGTGTAATAAATTCAAAACCAATTTGATTTCTTCAAAAACTCATTTTTTTACTTAGAATTTCTATTTAAAAGGCCCTCAAGTCATCTAATGCACTTTTGAGGGTATTTGGGGAAAATTGGCTTTGTTAGACATCATTTTTTACCCATTATAATCTTTGAAACTTATATAAACCTCCTTGTTTACCATGAATTCTCAAACACCCTACAAACTAGCTAGATCAAACACTTGTAGCCAAAGACCCATTTATAGGTCTTTTCCTCAAAATCTCTAAATTTAACTTAAAACTTTCTAAAGTGTTTCAAAAGAGTGTAAGGAACATGAGGTAGGGTCATGAGGTTTGTTTTATCTTTCCACCATTGGATCATACACTACACTATAACTCCAAATAGATCCTCACACCATACCAAGACCTTCAAGGATATTGTACTTCATTATTATGTAAGGACTAGAAAGAGACTAGTCATGGTGCTAAAAGGTTACTGAATGGTCTAGGAGAGTGGCCTGATTCATCTAGGCAAAGTTTATTATGTATGGAAATTTTCTCCAATAGCTCCTACACTCATAAATCCAAATTTATCAAAATACTTCATATTATACACCTAAGATAACATGGACACCATTTTGGGTATTCTAATGAAACATAATCATGAGGCCTTGTAGTAACCAATAACATTCTTTAGTCAAGGCTTGGAAGAGTATGAGATAAGGTATTATTTTGTTGAAAAACATGTCCTTTAAATAATTAGGTCTCTAAATAAGTTTATATACTTGTTATCTAATAATAGGATACATATAATTTTTTCCCATCTAAGTATTAAGGAGTTCTTTTTGAACATGGATATAAACGAGAAGATGGCTAGTTCGATAGCATGAGTAATGGACTATGATGTGGAAATAAAGGTCACAAAGTTGACAAGAGGTAAAATACTTTGTGATCATATAGATTTGGATATGAAAGAGGATAAAGAAGTGGTTTTAGTGCTAAATGGTGAAGAAGTTACATATTATCATACCTCACCTTCCATCTAGTTTCATAAATTGGTAAGATATCTTCAAGATTGTTATTATCCTTCTCATTTAAATGCTTCAAAAAGAAGATATTTCAGATTGAAATATATTCCATTTATTATTTTTGATTGTTTTATTTTAAATAAATACATAAATTTTATGTTATTAAAGTGTATAGAGACAAACCAAACACAAAGGTTGATTGAAGAGTTATCAAGTGTTTCTCATAATTTTAGTGCTAAAAAGGCCTATTGAGTATATCCATATATTTTTTTAATGAAAAATTGAGCTTAAATAATATTAAAGAAATTATTTATCCATGAAAATGTTAAAAAAGTAATTTTCAATAGGTTTTAGGTATTAAAATGAAGAAAACTATTTTATCTCCCATATCCACCTCTTTGGCAACTGTAGAAGGGATATTTTCTAATGATTAGTATGGATAGAGGAGAGATATTTAGGAGAATAAAATTAGGAAAAATGTAGGTACCCTAATTAAATTTAAATAAGTTTCATTGGTTATCATATTCATACCCCCATATTTATGAGTAATCACTAAGAGCGTAAGGGGGTCACTATGAGCTAATCATCCAGATGGGGTCCAAATTTGACTCCATTCCTTAATTTAGGATATATATGGAGAAAAAATGTTTTATGGGGATCATTTCAGAGGTAAATAATAACTTTTTCATGTTTTAATCATCAGCTAATTTTCCTTTACAAGGGGCTTTTTGATAGGAAACCAATTACCTATCTTGACTTAAGATTTGGCAATTTTCAAGTAGTGTTGATATATTAATGGAATTTAGTTATTTTAAAGAGTTTTAAAGATAATTTATTAGGTATAATACATATATTTTATAAAATAAATGTTTTATTTATTTTCCTTGTGAAAATCTCTTTCTTGAGATAACATATTTGATCATTTGGTCCTTCCATAAGGTGTAGTTTTAGATACCATGAGATGTTTAGTGTATGAAGATCATATTAGTAAGGTTTTAATGATAATTAAGTAATTTTAAAGGATAATTAATTATTAATTTTAAATTATATATTTTTCCATAATATTTTAAAGGATCATGCTCTCTTAAGAGCTCAAAACTCTCTTATAAGCCAAATGGGTAGGCTAGAAGTATATCATTACAACTAATAAGAGATATGAGGATTTATGAAGGAAAAAAAGTGTGTTTGAATTCATGAAAATTTTAATAATTATCATAAGGTATTAAATATCTGAATGGAAATATGAGAGAAAGACCTCTTTAGAGCCTTTAATGCCTAAAGAACACCAAAATACTATGTATGACTGAGTTATCATCTTGTAAGACCTTCCAAAGGACTGTGCATCATAATAAACATATTCATGAGGTGTTTGATGAACCTTAAAAGTTGTATAAAATAAATGTATAATATGAGAGTGTTTACTTGAATTAAAACGTATATCAAGACAATGAAGGAAACTTCCTTAGAACTCTATTTAGTAGAATTTAAGGTAAATAATTTTTAAGGTAATGCAAAATTCTTTGTTATCCATATGTATCAAGTTATTTTGAGGATTTCGAAGTTCACCAAGGTTGTAAAATTATTCAATGATTATTACATCACATTTTTCATATCATTAGTAATCCCAAGGGACTTTCATTCAATCTATATAGGTACAAAAGGACCACCTATAACATTCAATTAGGTTTCTTCAAAAGTCATCTAGTTGATTCATAAAAGTAGGTGATTACCAAGTTTAAGGTTCTTAGTGATAGGAATTTTATAATATATCATATTAATAGAAATTAGATAATTAATATGATATCATAATGAATTATTAAATCTAATAAATATTAAAATGGTCACCAACATCCATAGGTGGAAACATAGTCAATTTTTCATGCAATATGAACTTATAGAGAGAGAAGGTTGCATGAGATTATGGATGGATAAGTTGAGTTTGAATGGATGACTGGATTAGTATACATTAAAGATTAAATATTATTATTTATTGATAAGTATTTATCTCATATTATAGACAAATTAATCTTAATGAGCCTACAATCAAGAATTTAAACAACACAGTCAGTTAGGTTTCAAACTATGAAGAGTTGTGAAGGAAATGCAAGAAGTTTTTTTCTATGGAGATTGAATTATTTGTAAAAAGTATGACTTGATTTTATAAATCATAAATATGTTATTATATCAAAATAAAAATGATGGTCTTTCAATATGCCTACCTATAGTCACATGCTTGTCATATAGTGCTTTGTGACTTATGTGAGCTAACAATCCAATATTAGTCATATGCTTAGTGGATCCATGGAGGTTTGTGATAATAATCACATGGAATTGATAATCATAAGAATAACTATGTCACATATTATTTTAATAGTATTAGAAGCTAAGTTCACACCAAATTTTCACCTACAGTATATAGAAAGGATGAATGCTCACCTACAACCAAGGTCAAAACTCAGTAAAGCATAATTCATTGGAAGTGTTGATGAGAGGATATCAGAGGTATGAAAAGACTTTGATTATCCTTAGTTTTATTTAACTAGGAAATAGGGGTTTTTTAGATCCAATTTTCAAACTTGTTATAGATTTTGGAAGGTACCTAAACATCACCTAAATCTATAGTCAAGAACCTCTTAAAGCTTAATTAGACCTACTTGAAGGATAATTATCTTTTGGCATATCAAAGAGGCATAACATGTTTGAAAAGACTCTAAATCCTGATATAAAATATTTAAATAAGTTTAGGGACTAAGGAGGTGATTATGGGTATGAAGATATAGGGTCTCTAACCTAAGTAACATAGTCAGTTCACTCTTAAAACTAGTCTACGGAGGTCTGAGTAAGGAGGGAAGGATTAAAAGAGTTTGAATGCTTTTATGAGATATTTAATAAGTTTTAAATAGTTAAAAATCATATATAATGGATATATTATACTAAATTATCTCTATTTTTCCACCTAAATCCATAACATAGTCCAAAATTACATTAAATATGAACCTACAATCTGTATAAGTTACTCCTAATAGACCTATAGTCAATTCTCTTTGTAACATGAACTTATTGAACAACTAGTAATATAATGAAAAGTGAGATTGTTATATAATAGTAAAGGAAAAATAAATAAATACAAAAACAATAATAATTTAGTAGTGAAATGATGAATTGTTGACTATACATCACATAGTCAAAACTCTCCAAGGGCATGCACAGGCTATACGACACTAATATAGTATTTATAATCCTAAGAAAAAAAATAAAAAGGTGTGTTTTAAGGGGTTTAAACCTATTATTAATTTCAAATAAATGTTAAATAATGTTTAAAATATCATAATATGAAATATTAGGTACTAAATATACAAGGTGTAGTCAACTGCCTCTACAAGCACCAAAGAGCACATCTACAACTATGTTTTGAAGACATGATTAGTAGTATTTTATACAATATGAGTTTTTGAAGGTTTTTAAGGTCATAAATAGTAATAATAACATGATATGGATATGGTGGATGACTTTATTACTCTTATGAATTCACCTATAATCAATCAAAATCCACTAGCCAAGAATAGTAGTAACATAATCAACTAGCTTGTTGACTATGCATAAGAGGCTTGTATGGATGATAGTAAGTATAAGATGGTTGTGATGGATGAATATAATGTAGATATTTTTTTTATTTTTATGATAGTTATTTTAAAGGAGTCATGAATTGAGAACTTAGTTTCAAAACTTTAAGGCATAGTCATGATCCCTAAAGACACCTTTAGGATGAGAGAAGGTAGGCAGACCTTAAGCATAAATTAAACATATAAAATCATGTTAAAAGGTATTATAAGAAAAATTAGACTTCATATAGGTTCATGAACATAAAAAATACTATTAATGTGAATGGATGTCTTAAAACACAAGAAATGTAGTCATATCTCCACCTATAGTCTTGATTAACCATGAAAGCCATTCATATCCTTAATGGTGAAGATTGCCTTTCCATTTAAATTAATAAAATTTAATTTTAGAAAGATTTTTTATGAAATTATTATGACTTCCATTAAGTTTTTGACCAAACTCATTTAGTAGTTATAAGGAAAAATCATTTTACTAACCTTTAAGATCAACATGCCTATTTAGCATACAAACCCTTAATAGGAGATACAAGGTTATATACACTATTAAGAGGCAAGTTATGATGGAAAATAATAATTAATAATTTCATGGATGTTATAAGTCATGATAAAGAGTTCCATTTATTGGTCAAGTGACTTAACAAGTCTCGAACCTGAAGTAACTTTCCTAGGCTTTTTACACATAGGCAGTTCCAACCAGTCATGTAATGAAATGGTTTTTTGAGATATTTATATGTGTGATAAGTTTTTAAAAATTTGTTAAAAAACATGTTAGTTATTTTATTAATACATAAATTTCAACTTCAAGGTCATACCATCAGTGGACATATTCATTTTTTTTATCTTAGACCTTGCCCACTGTATTGTCAAGGGTCAGTCTTTTGTCTTAGAACATAAAAAAAAGTTTTTAGACTTTATTAAGGGATATTAAGGCAGTAATAAGTCATGAAAAATGTTTCCAAAAACCTATAGTAGGTAATCAATATTAGGTTTTCATCCAAGTGCCCTTGAGGGCTAGTAAAGAGATAATAAGATTAAACCCCAAAAACCCTGATCAATGTACCATTTACATATAAAGGGGTAATGATGACTTAAAAAAAATTATAATAATTTTTGGGTTTGATTTTAAATGTTTATAAACTATTAATATTATTGATACTGACTTATAAAACCTAAATCATAGATTACACCTCTCTCAAGTTAGGAAATAGCTAAGCAAACCACCCAATGTGCAACTTAAGATGCTCATACCATCTCTAAAACTTATCATGGGGATATTATACATTTTGGATATATTATTAGGTAAGTAAACAAGGTTTTCCAAGTGTAAGTACGAAATTTTGATGTCCCATATTTATGAACAATCATTAAGACCCTAGATAAGTCTAAAACCCTTCTAAAACACTAATAGTGACCACTCTTGGGGAAAATACCTAAAAATATTATCAAATTCCACCATTTTATATTTAAAAATATTTTATTATTTTTATTACTCAAATGAAGTTCTCCACACATGTTTTATTTTTTATGTCACTTGTATATATTTCTCTAAAACCATATTTTTCATGATTTTTGGTGTTTTTTAGGTGTTCTAAGAAGTGGATAATTTACAATTAATAATAATTGTTAGTTTTGGACTTATAATATCTATAAAAGATTAAAAACTTTCATGGTATATTATTTAAGTGGACAAACTAGGCACATTTGTTAAGATAGTCCCAAACAAGCTCCAAATAAGCCTAAGAAGCAACGTGGTTTCTTGGTTTGCACACTTCCACAAGGTATCAAAGCCCCAAAATTGGCATGGAGGTTTGTGATTTTTTTTAAAAAGTTAATAAAATTACTTTAGATAGTTTTACATGTGTGGGAGCCCCCAAAACAATTTTTCATCTTTCTAGGCATAGGAGGGCTAATTAGGCCTAATTTGGGAGAGAGAATGATCTAGAAAGTACATCTACACATAGGATCTAATCACCAAATTTTGTTTGGATAGATAAGGGTATATATGCTGTCTAAAAATACTCTCATTTTTCCATAGTCACTTCTAGGTTCTTCTAGGTAAGGTGCGTTGGTTGTTTTAGGGCTACAAGGATTTAAGGATAAATTCAAGGTTATGGTGCAAAACCAAGTATTTATTAGTTTTTGATGTCTTAAAATTCATATTTCCATGTATAATATACTATTATGAGACCATACATGGAATAAATTTTTAGACTTGAAGATAAGTTCCACTTCTCTCTTCTACGCCATGATGAAAATAAGCTTTCCAAAGAGCCTAATCACTAAAACCATTATATAAGACTTATAAAAAGTTTTTTAAATGTTAATTAACATTTTCCATGCCAAAAATTAGGTATTAAAAATTCAAGGTTTATAAAATAATATTTTAAAGGTTTGAAATAGTCTCAAAGACTCTCAACTAGAGCTTCCTTCTTTCCAATGCCTAGGTTTGTTTAAGAAGTCAAACTTCCATTTAAGAGATTATAACAGCCCATGGATCATGGAAATTCATCATTAATTTCCTATAATAATTTGTCAATGAACATTAAATGATTACTTAAAGTCTTATTTTCAAGGGGGAGGACCAATTCTTCAATAAAGACACATGACCTAGTATATAGTGGCTCAAACAAGGATTTAGCCACTCTCTAAGTGGTCAAAGCTTGATCAATCATTATGAATATGATTATAAGTCTCCTAAACTAATAAAAATCTCTCTATTACACCCCACTATTGATATTAATATTTTAATTTTTTTGAGGAAATGGTACGTATAACCTAAGGAGGAAGAAGACCAAGTTTGAAAACCCCTATTTTGGGGTTGCTTTGTCTCCAAGATTTTTTTTTTCTATTTTAACTAATTTTATAGAATTTAATTTATCACTATTTTCTTTTTGTTGTGATAAAATTATTCCAAATTTTTAACTCACCTTTTGAGAGATATAATAATCTTTTGTTCCTCCATTTTTAGGTTTTTAGTGAATTGTATGTGCTTTCCATTTATATAACATTGTGAAGAATTTGTTTTCTTAAGTTATTATCTACTTATGTTACCTTCATATAAGATATTTAGTGTTATAAATGTCATATTAAGTGTCTATATCATCTTTAGTTCAATAATTGAATGTGATTTCAATTCTTTTAGATCCCTTCCTTGCAAAGATTATGTTTATCAATTCCTTCTTGTAAAACACTATTGTAGAAGTCATTCCTAAGTGTAGAGAATGTGTTCAAAGTTTCCCACTTTCATAATAATGTTCCTTTCAAGCATAATTATTCATGAAAAATTGTTTCATCAACTTCATTTCCAAGTTTCCCTTTAAAGTATATTGCAAACAGTGTCTTTTTCACCCTTTTCATTACTAGAATCAATAGTTAGTAAGTATAAAAATCAGTTTTAGTGACAACACCAAGGTAACCATACCTATCTAGATATTATCTCCATTCCAAAGTCACCAACACTTAGGGGAGATTCTATGTTCCATCATGAGTGAGAAACATCACACTTTATCTCAAGGGTACACTCCTGATTGACAACAATGCCTTGGGCCTACTTGCCCAAACCTTGACCATGATAATCAAACTATTATAGATATTTGTGACCAAAATCATATTATTTTCAAAGTTGAGACTCATTTTGGAGAGTTAGGTTTGTTTATTTACCTATGTTTTTTGTACTATTTATTTTTCTAAATATGTTTTGTGAACCTTTTATTGTTCTAAGTTATGCTTTGGTAGCCATTTTTGTATTGTTTCTAAATTTGACCCTTTTTGAATTTATAGATGTGTCATTTTATGTTTCTTGGATGAAGTTTCACTATATGAGTCATATGTATCCATTATTTATTATATTTCACTTTTCAATGCTAAACATGAATCGGTGTGGTGCCCATGCATTCTATGATATGCACAATAATATATGGATCTCCTTACTAAGTGTAGATGGGGTACGTTAATCAAATTAGCTTTAATCATTTCCATTATTATCTCACTTAACTCTTATTTAACATTTTAATCCTTTTTTAATCACTATTTGTATATGTCCTTTGTTTTGATTTATTATATGGATATGTATCATTTTTTACCATAAATTGACTAGCTGAAGATGCATATACATGATTTACACTATTATTTCCTAGATGTCTTTATCTTGTCAATTGATTGTCCAATGTTGTAATATTTTCATGTAATATTTTATTATACTTTTTTAAACCTACAATTATATTTCTCATACTAATAATTTAATCACATAGAGTCTCACAATTGAAAACCCTAACTATTTTTGTTTGAACATGTAGGCACACACCCTGTGGGGAAGAGGTGTAAATAATTTGAGTATACGTAATAATGACATTAGTACAGGTTGATTAATCTCATGGAGGAATTATAATATGAACTTGGTTTGAAGGAGAGTAGCTATCACCCTCATGTATATGAAGAGAACAAGGATATTCTTTCATGTGCATAAGATATGACATTAAAACTTGAAACATAGTTGTTAGCTTATGTTCTAAATCCTCTATGTGTGTATGGGTTTGATTTTTAATGTAATTCCACATAGGATAAATATAGCATGTCATGAAATAAGACATAAATTTTAATTAATATAAAACATCATATATACATTTATTTATGTCTTGTCTAAATTCATTTTGAATTAAAGGGAATAAGAATGCAAATGAAAGTATTAAACTTTGCAAAAAAAATGATTAATTTATTCTATCATTATGATCATGATTATATGATATATATATATATATATATATCTAAAATTATAATTATATAAATGTAAACCTTAGGGTTATCTAGGGTTAAGGTTTTGAATTAGGTTTGCTTTGTAAAAATATAAATTACATTAAATAATTGAAACCCTAATTTGGATTGATTAAATGAGCTAAGTTATGCCCAAAAATTAAAAAAATTGAAGTTTATGACCATAATTTAGTGCACAAAAATTTGGAGAAGGTAAAGCCTATGTAAAACTAGGGTTTTAAGTAATATTGGAAGTAAGTCGAGTTCACTAAATGTTTTAACCATTTAAGGTCTAGTTATGTAAATCCTAAATTTGATTAAAGGTTGAGTATCCTAAATCATTGAAACAATATTCATAAAATAACCATTGATTTGTTACAAATTCTGACTAACTTTGAATTTTTAAAAATAGTAATAAATATGTACAAAGAAATATTTATCTAGAAAACACCTAATGTGAAAAATCTGATTACTAAATACTATGATATGAATAGATCTAAGTGTCATCAACTTGATCCCTATCTCAAAACCCCTCCTAGATAGTATTAACACAATTGGAAAATAATTCCATGTGGCTCTAGTATCCTAAAAATGGCACTAGTGTCCTATGTGTAGGACTACTCTGAAATTATGGGTTTATTTAAAAATATGTTTTTGGGTTCTATTCCTACACACATAAAGTATAAAAAACTATGTTGTGCCTATAATTTATTATTTATGATACAATCCCTAATCCTCCTTGTAAGGCATGAGCTGAAAAATGTGTCTATTAGTAGGAAATTCTAGACATCCTCAACACCCTATTGTGAATAGAGTTTCCTACATACCAATACTCTGAGGAGGGATCAATCCTAATGTAGTTCTCCTCACCTAAGTGTTGGTGCAAGTGTAAGTGTTTCTATAATGATACTAGTTTTTAATTCATTGAGAATGCTTGAGATTGGATATCTATAAAAAAATAATCTTAGGGTAGTTGTATATGGTGGTATGCAAAATTATGGAAGAATAGAGATTAATAACCTTGATTTTGTTCAACTTATTTTGTGTTTGAATAGGTATGTTACATTTATTTTACATTTCATGGATAGAATTATAAAAACATGTATTTATACTATTCTTTAGATTGTGTGGATATTAAAATTTTATTAGGATTACCTTAGGAGGGTTTTAATTTTTAAAATATATATGTTTAAGAAAGATAGGGTAGAGGACATTAGTGCCATTTTGGGGAAACTAGCACCACATGGCTCTAGTGTCCTTAATTTGGTGCTAATGTCCAACTAGTAAGCTAATATGTATGAAGGGCCATGATTGATAAATGAGGGTTTGAGACTACATTTAATCTTACTAGGGATGCCCATGGTCCACACAAAGACTGGTAAAGTGTGATAATATATTTTAGGATCGGTCTAATGATAAGCTAGGAAAAGGTTATCTCAAGTAGCACTCAAATACCAATTTTAGGTGATTACACATCTCATTCATGTCATCACTATTTTTATGAGATAATATAATAATATTATCAATATTTTCATGAGTTTTAGGTTCACTATCCAATCCAGATCAAAAAATTTATCTCTTCTCAAAAGGAAACGTCTTCTTGGTCACTTGAAAGTATGCCAAGCTCAATTTCAATATTGCCATTCTCTTGAGATACAATAGGTTATTCAAATTCTTAAAATTATTTAGTATACTCATGACATGGTTATAATCTATCTCCTTTAATTTTCTTCTTTTTACCTTGAAGTTAAACAAGACTAATAACCAATTTATCTCCAATACAACTTACCTCATGTTTAGATTCAACCCATTCAACTATTGTATAGTCATCTTTCTATTCATCAAGCCTCAATCCATGATATCTATATTTTTATTTTTCTTATTCCATGAATAATGGAATCTAATCTTCCCATTCAAGGTTTAGTTCATCATGTATCTCTTGTGCCAAACCTGATTTGTCTGCTTCTAGGAGGCTAACAACTATTGCAACATTATGTTGGAGTTGATCTTCATGCTATATAAAGGTCATGTTATTTCCAATAAAGTTAATTTTTTCTATGAAACTATGGTACACATGCTACCACGCCTATTCAATATCTTATTTTTCACTCTTTTCAATGGAATCACTTTGACAAGAGACTGTTTCCATGTTAACTTTAACTCTTCTATCAATACTAGCCTTCTCAACATCCTTGAAGATTGGTTTGTTTCCTTATTAACAAAGAAGACTGCCAAGAAATATCTCCTCATCATATACACAATAAAAACACTATTCATAACCTTATTTAGATTTACTTATAGCTAATTGATTTTCAATTCCAAGAACTTCCACCTCATCACCTAGCTTTGACAAACTCTCTTCTACATCTAGATATCTATCTTCTACCCTTAATGCATTTGATTATCCTTCACAAGAGGAGAGGGTGGGAGGGTAAGAGACTTAATTATCCTTCTTGAATATTAAAAGAGTGTCCTTCTAACTATAGAATTTGGGAGTACTAGGTTAATTGTGATGTTATTGAATGGACTGATAAGAGAATTAAATTATGGATGTTGTATTCTTCTCTTTCCACTCTTCAATTGTTCTATCCAAATTTGAAGTGTTTTGGAAGTTATGGATGGATGAAAACTCATGTTGGAGTGTAGGTGAATATCTTTAAGAACTTGAGATATCTCTTTAATTGGCTTCCATACACTTATTTTCTTAACTTTGGATAGGATTGGGATAAGTTTTTTTTTCAAGATTAGGCATGACATAATCAGGGGTTTTAATCTAAGGAAGTCTCCAATATGGAATAGCCTTAGGCTCTTAGGGAAGAGTGAGTGAATATTGCATAAGTGGTAATCAGTCCCTTGTATATGTGTGTGGATTAGTGTAGAAGTTGAAAGATAAGTGGTAATCACTTATCCTTGCATTTATCTTACTCTCTCATATTGTTTTCAAGTAATTCACTCTCTAATAGATCACATAGAGTGTATTTAGTAGCCTTGTCTTTCTCTAAGTGTAAGGTTTTTCACTAGTGTTTAGGATTAGGAATTTTATCCTTTCACCTTGATAAGTACAATACATGTCACCTTCATGTTTGAAATACTTATGTTGGAGTAATCTATAAGTTTGAAGCCAATATTGTGAACAATATTTCATAGTGCAATTCATGGTAGTGGAGTGGATATAAATTTGGTGTATCACCTTATTATAATAGGTTATTTTCATGTTACTCTCTATCTCTTTTCATCCAATCAAACAAGTAGTGTAGGTGATTAGATATCAACATCTAATATATGGAGCTAGCCCTTAAACCTAGAGGTTTACCTTTAATATAGGCAATCCACAAGCCTAGAGGTAAACCAATGTTTCACTTAATATAGATAAGGCTTAAACAACATATATAGGGTGCAAGATTAAGTGACAATAATTATGTCATGACTGGTGGGACTATTGACTCAATTAAATCTCATCAAGGTGAATGATGGTCTTGACAACATCATAACTACATATGGTGTTGTACTTAGCATTTGGATACTCCATTCAAGTTAATATCTAGTTTTAGAATAAATTTTATCATTTATTTTATTCATAATTAATTGTCCTTACTAGGTCAACTACTAGTATAGGTATCAATCCCATTAACCCACTCCTTCAACTTGAAATTCCTCTTGAATTTTAACATCCTTAGCCTATCTTGACCTTTGAATAAAAATAATAATTTTAAATCCAAGAAGATAAAGAGAGTGAAAAGAATCATGAGGATAATATGGCTAGGAATCATGCCTTCCCAACCTTTAATACTAAAATTTGCATACACCTCAATGCATATGATGATATGCCTCCTAATGCTATCAAAAGTGTTCCCATTTTCAATGGGTAAGGTCATGCCATCCCAAGTGAGCATATTAAGGACATCTCTAACTTATTTAGGTTTAGGTTACCTTCCATGTCTCTTCATGGTAAGGCCCTTGACTGGTATAAGACATTGTTGGGAGGATGTATCACCACTTGGGATGAGTATGGAGAGTTTTTAACCCAAAGGTTTGAGGATAAAATTGATCACACATCACTCATTCATTAGCTTATGTGATTAAAAGAGGTCCTAAGGAGATATACATAAATTCAATGAGATATTTCAAATAACTTGGTATAGGTTGCCTCTTCTCATGAGAATCCATACAAGTTTTGTTTTCCATACATATCTAAGGGCTATTTGAACTAACATAGCCATCATATTTTAGTCCACCTGTGGTTAAACCTTACTTAAATTTTATGACATTAGATATTAGAGTTGATAATGAATTAATACAAGTTAGTAAATTCCATCCATTATTCTCTAGGCCTATTCTACCCAATATGTCTACTACTACTCCAAATGATGATCCAATCCCAAATGTAAATACCAAGTCCAAAACTACCCCAAAGAAGGTAGATGATACCATTGATTTAGATGCAAGGTGCATGGATTTACAAGATAATATTAGGCAACTACATCTATAATATGGAGTTAACCAAAACACCTATCCCTATCCTTCACAATAAAATAGGCTCCCACCTCAGCAATATTGTCAAAGGAGAGGGCAAGGCTGAGCTAACTTCAATAGGCCATCTAATGTATATAACCTAACTTCTACTCCTAACTTAAGAGCTATGTTTCTAGTCCATAGTAACTTGGTCCAAGGATAATAATGGTAGCAAGGATAGGAAATGGATGAAAATGAGGGTGGGTAACAAGATTTTTTAGGTTAAGGAGGCGTTAATCCTCAATTTTAGTATAAGATGATATTTTTTTTCATGTAGAAACAAATCAAGGATGGTAGCTCCAAGGAGTGAGTTTGAAAAACTTTATAGTGGAGGATACGTTTGTCCTAAACTAAGGTAATTTAGTTGATGTTAATACTAGATCAAAGAAGAAGGTTTTTTGAGATGTTCATGGTGTTGGTACAAGTCCAACTAATGCTCTTATAGGTTATTAAGGTGTGAGTTCAAGTGTGACAATCCCTATAGCTTATACACCTCTCCAAAATTAGAATGTTGGAAGGGTGACTCAAAGTGCTCCATTGCCTCAATTTAAAGGCACTTATTTAAATTCAAGGATACAATAAAATTATAAAATTTATTCTTTGAACATCATTGATTCTTTGAATAATGCCAAAACTAGTATCTCTTTTTGGGAAGTGCTTCACATACCTGATCAAAAGGAACTACTTCAACAACAATTATCCTAAATCCACATCAATTCCCAATAATCAAGACATAGTGGTGTATCCATTACTAATTCTCCTAATCACATTTTTAAACCCTCTTCTAAATTTTAAAATCCCCCACCCTTCCACCTCACTCTCATTATTGGAGACAAACTTGTTCATAATTGCATTGTGTATAGTGGGGCAAGTACCTTACTTATGCCCAAGCTTGTGGTAGATAAATTGGGCTTAAAATAAGAACCATATAGCAAGGAAGTGATACAACTTGATCGAACACTAGATAATTTAGTGTGGATTATGAAATATTTGAGAGTTTTCTTACTTTATTGTCCAAGATTTCCTATCCTTTAAGATATAGTAGTAGTTGATTTGCTTGCTCACTTTGCTATTTGTCGATCAAGGGATTTCAAAACCAAGTTAAGAAGCTATCTCTCAGTTGATTGGTCCTTATTTTCCTTTAGAACAAGGTATGGATTAAAGGAAACCATTATAACACAACCTTTATCTAAGTTTTATATTGATCCATATGTGGAAGAAAGATATAATCTAAATTATACCATCAATGATCAAGAAGAACATGTTATAAATGATGGGTCATCCTCCAAACTTGAAGGCATATTTGATCATTTCTTAGATGAGTATGGTACTAACATAAATGTGAATTATCCTTATGCTCTTATGGAAGAACTTAATTTTGGAGTATATTACTTACCTGAGGAAGAAATCCTAGTACCTTCACTCACCAAGGAAGAAGGTGAGATTGATGGAATGTGGAAGATGTTCTTTGATGGTTTAAGAAGGAACATTGTTGTAGGAACTAGTGTTAGGTTAGTCCGCATCCAAATAATAGTATTATTATTCATATATGAGTCATTTTAGTTTCACCTATAATGTGGATGAGTATGGATATTTTATTAATGTCTTTAATGGGAAAAGATAAAAGGGATCAATAATCTACAAGTTTATGGAGATAGTGAACTGATTATGCATCAAATTAGGAATGTGAGTGTTGTGAATAAACCTTTTATTAAGTCATATAATATAAGGTATGGTATTTATGTCAATACATCAATGAATTCAACATACAATCAGTCCCAATGGAGTATAATAAACATGATGATAGGTTATGTATTATAGAATAACAATTTGATACACATACTATGACAAAAGAAGAAATAAAACAATCTCAAATCAAGGTCATTATAAGACCTTACATCCTTGATAATGAGGTCTCTTATAAAGTTTTTGATAGTGATAAATACATTATATGTTTCATATAAAATGAATCTAAGATCTATACAAGAAACCAAAAAAGATTTCATGTTCAGTTTGAAAATCAAATTGTATAGCTAAGGATAAACAAGATACCTAAGGATTGGTAACTTTAGAAAGTATATTTAATGAAGATTATAAAAGGAATAAATAAAAGGTGAACATGTATACAAAGTAGGATAACTATGAAAGAGTCTTGATTTTCAAATTCAAACTCTTCAAACTAGGAAAGGTATGTTCTACATCAAAAAAATAAACATTAATTTATTTGTGTAGAGAGTTCCATGATATATTTTCTTGGGAACATAAATACCTAAAAGGGTTTAATCCTAGTATAACCCAACATACCATTGAGTTATAACTTGTATTTAAACTAGTTACAAAAAAACAAAGGCTTATATATCCCAAGGTTGAATAACTCATGAGAATGGAGCTAACTAAGATCCTTCAATTGAAGATAATCTTACCTATCAAGAACTCAACTTGGATATCTAACCTTGTTCCTATTAGGAAGAAGAATGGGGAAATAAGAATTCATGTGTAATCTAGAGATATTGATAGAGTGTCACTCAAAGACCATTATCCCTTATCCCCTATGGAGATATATTTTAAAAGTTGTTTCAGGTTCCTAATACTTCCTCCTAGATGGATACTCTAGTTATAATAAAAATTTGGTGAATGAAGATGATTAATTAAAGACAACATTTACTATAACATGGGGGAAATTTTCTTATAGGAAGATTCCCTTTGGCTTGTCAAATTATGGTGCCACATTCTAAATAAAAATACACACGGATTTCAAAGGTATAATCAATGAGATGTTGTTAGTATATCTAGTTGATATACCTGTGTTATCCAAGGATTCAAATGAGAATATGAAATACCTAAGAAAAGTGTTTTAAATGTGCACATAGTATGGGGTATCTCTCAACCCCAAAAAAATTCATATTTATTATCCATTAAGGTGAGATCCTAGGATAAATTATTTCAAAGGATGGTGAAGCCATTGACCCTAAAAAGATAGAGGCTATTTTGGTCCAATAATTTCCATTACAAAATAAAGGACTCCAAAGTTTCCAAGCAAAGATAAAATTTGTGACAATTTTCATACCTAGATTTGCATCTTTGGTGAGGCCTATCACAACTATGCTTAAGAAGAATCAAGTTGTCACTTGGACTAAAGAGGGTAAGAGTAGTTTTGAATCCATTAAGAAAGTAATTGAACAAGATCCCACTATTTTAAACCCTAATGTTGCTAAAAGTTTCATGTTTTTTCATTTTTAACCTTGATACTATCTCAAATATGTTAGTGTGAAAGAATGATGAAGGTGTTGAATAGCTAATTGCATTCTTTAGTTAAGTTTTGGAAGATGATAAGGCCAAGTGTACATTTGTGGAGAAATAGGTCCTTGATGTTGTAAGAGGGTTAAATACATTTAGGCATACGGTTTCAAATAACAGGATCCACATAATGGTTTCTCATCCTAGCACCAAGGAGTTCCATTTGAGTAAAGACCTCAATGAAAAGAGGGTAGGGTAGATTACAAAGACAATAGAGTATGATGTTGACATCAAGGTGATAAATTTAATAGAGGTAAGGGTATTTTTAAACACTTATATTCAAACCTCCATGAGCCAAAAGAAGCAGCTTTGGTTAATCAAGATTTACCTATACCAACTGATCACATACCTCTACAAATTTGGACATAAAACATCATAAAATTTATCCAAAGTGGTGAGTGTTCTAATGGCCTAAACAAATCCAAAATAATATATTTCAGATTGCAAGATATTACTTATTGTGTTATAGATGGTGTAATTTTTAGGATAGATATAAATGGTGTTTTGTTGAGATACATTAACAATGACCTGTTTGGAGTGTTACTTATAAAGTTTCATGATGGAATAGGAGGTCATTTCTCTCCAAGAACCATAACTAAAAATATCATGAGGGCAAGATACTATTATCCTAGCCTCTTCAAATACTATTATGATTGGGTAAGAAGCTATATACAAAGTGATTTATTTATAGGTAAACAAAATATTAAAACTCTCCCTTTGAGGTCTATTCAAGTGGATCAACCCTTCATATAATGGGGTATTGACTTCATTCATATGATAAATCCCCCATAAATTATTGACCATAAGTGGATCCTCACATCAACTGATTAATTTTCAAGGTGGGTTAACGTAGTTAAATTGAAGTAGTCCAAGGAGAGTTCTATCTTGGAGTTCTATGAAAACATTACTACAAAGTTTGCAATTACTTATACCATCATTTTAGATAATTCACCATATTTCATGGGTGCTAATATAAATGATTAGGCAATTAGTAATGGTATATATTTGACTACATCATCCAACTATTACCATCAAGGCAATGGGTTGGTTAAGTCTACTAATAAGAACCTAATCAAAATTATCAATAAAACCTTGGAAAATAATCAAATATCTTGGAAAACTAAGTTGAAGATAACGTTATGGGATAATAGAATCACTCTTAAGAGGTCAACAAGTAATTCTCCCTTTATTCTTATTTATGGGAGAGAATCTAGGTTGTCCATATCCCAAAAACTAATTACCTTAGAGATGGAACATTAGTTAGAATTACTTGAAAATACTATAATGGATGTGAGGTTAATAGAGTTGATGGAGCTATAAAAGACTAGAGACAATGCTCATAAAGACATGGAGCATCATCAAGTGCTAATGAAGAGATCATTTTATAAGAAAATAACTCCAAGTGTCTTCTAAGAGGGTTACATAGTAATAAATTGCGATGAGGATAGAGCAAAGCTAAGAAGACATACCATGTTTGATAATTTATGAAGTGGTCCAGACATCATCATCAAGTGAAAGCAAAAGAATTCCTTTCAATTGGCAAGAATGAATGCATAGGAGTTACCAATCCATATAAATGGTATCCACTTGAAGCCATGATATTGATGAGATTAAGGTTAGTTATGTATATATTAGATAAGGTGTGAATTTCTTTATGTATTTATGTGTGTTTTCCCTAAGTGATTATAGAGCACAAGTGTGAGTTTGGTGTTTTCCTTATGTGTTTGTTTTTTACTTGATTAGTGCATGTTTTTGTCCTTTCAAAGGAAATTTAGTGTCAAGTATTGGTGACTTGATATCCCAATGGGTAGGATAAGGATATTGGTATTCAGCATAGCTAGCTTACCACCCTTAGGAATTTGCCAAAATATTGAATAATTTTACCCCAAGTCAAATTAGGTCAATCCCCTATATAGTCAAATATATCATAGGATCTCATAGGTTAAAAAATGTGTCTTATAGTCTTTAGTGAAGTCAAATATTATGTTTTAATTCTTAGTCATCTTTGTTAGTTTGTCCTAGCTCATCTAAAGTCACATTTGAGTTATTTAATGAAGTTGTACAATTTTCATGTAATAAAAAGGTATTAATATGAAAAGAAATATATGTTATCCCCTTAACCATTGGCATGTATATGGATATGTGTAGGTGACTTGTGTCTTGAATAACTATTTTGCATATTACTTTACATTTATATATTGATTCATATACTTATTAGGTTAGCCTATGGGTGGCACATGGCCTTGTTAGACTATATATAGGAGGTATGGTTAGTTATTCATCATTATATTTGAGTATTCATTCTTATTAGAAGCATTTTGGAGGTTTACCTCTCATAGTTTCTTATATATTATTCATTATTTATGCTATATTTCCATATATACATGATATTTTCTATATATTTTTTATTTGGTGAATTAATATCATTCCAAGTGGCATCATAGCATCGATTTGGCCCATAATTAGGTCTAAAACCCTAGTTTTAAAATTTGGAAATATCTTGTAAATAGTAGTGAATTTCTTTGAAATGTTTTTACTAGAGTTGTGAAATAAATAAAGTAAGTTTCCATTAAAATTTTAGCTTATTTATATTATTTTTTTGTAAATTTATATCCATTTTTTATTTTTTCAAAAATTTGCTCTATAGCTCAAAATTGGTAGAATTTTTCAAACTTATTTACATTTTTGTAAACCTTAGAAAAATATTTTGGGTATATTCTTTGATATTTGTGATTTTAGGCCTAAATATTTAAAAAAATACATGGACAAATTTGGGTCAATGGGGTAAAATAAGGTTCACCATCAAGCCTTTATATGGCTGGTCCTAATTCCCATACATGGGGGAAAGGGAAAGACACCCCTAAAACTCCTTTAGGGGATGACATGGAGTCTAAATAAAATGATATGATTTCTCAAATCTATTCAAATCTACATGGCCTAATGCAAAAAGATGTGCAAGTCCAAACTCAAATATCAACAACGTAAGGGGATCTTAATGGCATGAATAATTAGTGGCATTAGATCACGACACAATTGACTACCATTTTATCTCATTTACCACTCAAAAACCCTCCACTTTTTCCTTTTCATCCTCCTCCTCTTAATACTAACACCACCAATATTGGGGTAAAACTAATGTTCTTAAAATTAAACTTGCATAAGTTTGAATGTAAGGATCCACTCACTTAGATCACTTAAATTGAAAATATATCTGATCTATATCAAACTACTAGCTCTCAAAAGGTGGTTGTGGCATCTATGTATCTAGAACCTAATCCATTCATTTGGTATCATTTGTTTTGTGATCAAAAGAATAAAAATAGTGCTCCTGTTACATGGTTAGTATTTTCTAATGAAATGATGTCTCATTATCAAGATAATGTTTCTAAAAACTACTTTAACCAAGCACCTAAACTAAAAAAATTAAGAACAATGAAAGATTATATTCATCAATTTTAGAATCTATTCTTACATGTGGAGGATAAGACTAATGCAAATCTGACTGACCTTTTTCTATGTAGATTAAAAGATAGTATTAAATTGGAGGTTCGTATGTTTAATCCCATAATTGTATTTGAATCTATACTAATGGCACACTTAGAAAAAGAAAAAGAGATGATCAAATGCCATCCTTTCATTCCTAGTCAGGATTGCACCTTCCCAACTCCATCATGACCTCAACCTACTAGATTGACACCATAAAAAATTAAGGAGAAGTGTGATAAAGGGTTATGTTAAGGTTGTGATAATAAATGAAGCAAAGGTTATTGATTTATTTAAAATAATGTATTTTAAATTTAAGGGGCTAAGAAAGATGAATAAGATGAGGAGGCATCTGGTGAAGTTTTTGAAGGACCGAAGGATGAATATTTAGATTCTCGACCTACTATCTCCTACCATGCCCTTATAGGTATTTCTACTCCTCAAACTGCTAATGTGGTGGGTTTCATTAAGAAACAAAAGGTCACAATGTTGACTGACTCATGTAATACACACAATTTCATCAATAGTAAGTTGGCTACTCATTTGAATTTTTTCATCTACCCAACCCCATAATTTTAAGTCATGATTGTAGATGGTGGTATAGTTAATTTCGCTAGAAAATACCATAATTTTAAGTTAGCAATGGGGGACTATTTTCTATATTCTCCTATGTTTTCTATTCCTATGGGTGGGACTAACATTATTTTGGGAGTATAATGTCTCACCACATTGGGTAATATTGAGATGAATTTCCATGAACTATTCATGCATTTTTATTTTAAATTCAAGCTAGTATAACTATGATGATTAAGATTTAAATATCCACAAGTGGTTAGTTCACATCAGATGACCAAGATGTTAAAAAAAGGTGCTAAAGCATTTACGGTGTGCTTGATTTCCATTTATGTTTAACAAACTAAGGATTCTACCCATCTTGAGTTATAAAAAATATTGGATGAGCATTCAATTTTTTTTGAACCTATGCTAAAAGGTCTTCCTCCTATCCATACTCTTGATCACACCATCAAACTCATTCCAAGAAGTACACCACCCAACATAAAACCATATAGATATCCTTATGCCCAAAAGAGTAAAATTGAAAAAATGGTACAAGATTTATTGGAGGTAGGAACCATTCCCCATAGCCAAAGTGAATATTCTTCTCCAATAGTCATGGTGTGAAAGAAAGATGAACTTGGAGGATGTGCCTAGATTATAGAGAGCTCAACAAGGTCACTATCAAAGATAAGTTTCCTATTCCTATAATTGATGATTTGTTAGATGAATTACATGGTTCTATTTATTTTACCAAATTATATCTTCACATTGGGTATCATCAAATTCAAATACATGAGGAATAAATTCCTAAAATAGCCTTTTATACTCATGAATGCCATTATAAATTTTTGGTCATGCCTTTTGATCTCACCAATGCACCATCCACCTTTCAAAGTTTGAAGAATATAATTTTTAGGTCATTTTTGAGAAAATTTTTACTTTTGTATTTTGATGACATCCTTATTTATATCAAGAAATGGGAATACCACTTGCATCATGTGAAATAGGTACTCTCAATTCTTAAGCAACATCATTTGTATGCCAAACCATACAAATGTGCTTTTAGAGTTTTAGAAGTGGAATATTTAGGTTGTATTATATAACATGAGGGAATAAAATTTGATCCTAAAAAAGGCCAACCCATTATGGACTGGTATATTCCCAAGATACTTAAGTAACTAAGGGGATTTCAAGGGGTAAATGGTTACTATCACAGGTTTGTCAAACACTATGGTAGTCTTTCAACACCACTCACATCCTTTTTGAAGAAAGACTCCTTCAAGTGTACTAATATAACTACTAATGAATTTGAAAAACTAAAAATGGATTTATACACCACCACGGTATTGGCTAATCTATATTTTTATAAAACTTTTGTGGTTGAATTTGATTCATCTAGATATGGTATGGATGCAATACTCATGTAAGAGGGTAGGCCCATTAACTTTGAAATTCATCAATTGAAGGGTAAAAATAAGCTCAAACCCATCTATGAGAAAAAAATGATGGCTATTTTACATGAATTTAAATAATGGAGAACTTATCTATTGGGTTATCACTTTCAAGTATTGATTGATCATGATAAACATAAATAGTTTTTAGAACAATGGTTATCCTCTAAAGAATAACAAATGTGGGTGATGAAAATGTTAGGTTTTTATTTTTAAATAGTCTACAAAAAGGAAAATAAAATGTGGTGGATGATGAACTATCTAGGTATGATGAACTATTTGAGACATTGTTATATGTCATGACCATTTGGCAGACAGATTGGCTCAAAGAAGCAAGGGTAGAATGGGAGAATGATAGTATTACATATGTAGTGATTTAGAATCTAGATCAAGGTTTAGATGGGATTGAAAATTTTACATGGAAGGGGAATGAATTATGGTACAAAGATATATTATATATGTGTCATAATTATCTCAGCCATTAGTGGCTAGTATATTAGCTTCTATCTTCCTCAATACGGTTCAAAAATAACATGGTACTCCAAAGATTATTTTTAGCATATTTGTGAGCCCAATTGGTTCATAACTCATCTTATCATCCTTAATTTGATGGATAAAATGAGGTATTAAACAAGTGTCTATAAGGGTACCTTCACTGCTTTGTGTTACATAAACAAGATAAATGGGTTTAGTGGTTACCCTTGGTTGAATGGTAGTATAATAATTTAGTGCATATTTCATAAAAAATGTCTCTTTTTATGGAATTATATAGATAAAATACTCCATACCTCACTTCACCCTTGAAAACCCACCCAAAGGTGCATGCAGTGGAGGAACACATTCAACATCAATAAGAAGGCCTTACTAATTGCATGAAAATTTAACTTTAGCCCTGAATCACATGAAGCAATAGGCAAATTAACATAAGAGTGGGAGATATTTTGAAATTTATGATTGGGTGTTTTTTCACTTACATCCATGTAAGTATATGTCCTTTAAGTAATACAAAAATGATAATAAGTTCTCTCCCAAGTATTATGGCCCTTATCAAATGCTGTAGAAAATTGGTAGTATAGCCTACAATCTAAAATTTTCTCCATCCACTCCAATTCATCTAATATTTCATATATCTTGCCTTAATTAGGTCACTAGACAAAGAGTTACCACTCAAACTGAGTTACCATAATTAGATGAGGAAGGAAGGGTTATTCTTGATCTTAAAATGGTCCTTAAAATGTGCACTAAAAAACTATGGTCCAAATTGATTATTAAGTATCTAATCAAATGGAAGAATATACCCTCTAAAGATGTTACCTGAGAGGATGAATAATTCATGAAATAACATATAATATTGCTTCAACATTGAGTATAATGTTGTTTTGAAAGGGAGGGGCATGCTACGCCCTTAACTATTCACATGTCTAAGGATATGTGTAGCTAACTTATGGCTTGCATAACCCTTTTGCATAATATTTTACATTTATCTATGAGTTCATATACTTATTAGGTTGATATATGGGTGGAACATGAACTTTTTATACTATATATATGAGGTAGGGTTAGTTATTCATCATCATATTTGAGTATTTATTCTTACTACAAGCATTTTGGAGGTTACCCCCTTGAAGTGGCTTATCTATTATTCATTATTTCTATTATATTTCCATATCATTATGATATATTGTTGTGTTTTTTATTATTTGGTGAATTAATATCACTCCAATGTCCAAGGTGTCAATTGAGTGTTAGGAGTCATTTCTATAACTAACATAATGTAGGTTCAATGTCCATCTAAGGAGATCACTACAAAATAGGTAATTAAGGGTAGTTGTATAGATAAGAATAGTCCAGATGTCATATATGACTACTCAAAAGTGTCACTTTAGTTCCTTACAATACATTTCCATGTTTAATAAGTTATGATAGATATAAATTTGGCAAAAATCAGTCTATCCCCTTCATCACTCTCCTAGACAAGGTCAAATTGGTCAACCAATTTACTCTCAATAAGGAAAAAAGTAGTAGAGTTTAAGAAAGTGACAACTGTGGGTGATAATAGAATTAATTCAATCCATTTTCATGGTAATAATTTCTATTTTTGAGTATTATTCTCTATGAATAATCACTAAGATTGTTGATGACTTCAAACTACCTAGTCATCAACATGGCCTCTAACTTTCTTATCTATTTGCAGTAGTCTAATGTTTCAATGTATTATATGTGAATTTGAAAATATTTCTCTTGATTTAAATATTTTTTTCATCTATTTTGATAGGTGTGGATGTGGATCCATATGTAAAACCACTCTATTATGGTAGAGAAGAATAACTATCAATGGTTTACAAATAGTTATTTTTAAGTATAGTGTTTTGCCCTCTCAAAGTGACTTCAAATCCAAGGTAGTACATTGGTTATAAATTATTGAAGCATGGTGACTGGTTTCTTCATGTATATTATGGTCTCAAGAATGTAATTTTTTAAGTTTTAGGCATAACAACACAAACACAGTCAACTGACCCTGTGACAATTTGTTGATATGATTTTTATACACACCATAGACAATGAGGTAACCTCTAACATTATAGGATCTCAATGGAGATGAACTACACTCTATGACATGAGTTTTAGGTATCCATTTTTATATTAATAAATTGGTGTAATAGGTACATGTAACTAGCATCTTACAAATGGAAATTCACTCAAGTGATTAAATTAACATCTATGAACATATGTTTATAGTGATGTTATATTAAAATACTAGGAACATGTCAAAAAATACAAAAAGAGGGAATGATAAGGTGGAAAAGGGAGAATTTGTGGTCTCAAGGGATTAATTCTCTATATATTTTATTTGTGGACAAGTTCTTTCAAAACCTATGTCTGTTTCTAGAAGTCATTTCACACACATAGTTAGACATGGTCAAGCAATCTAGGATAATCCTGATATAGGAAACTCACAAGCCTTATTCAAAGGTTATTCCTTTTAGAGAAGTTATTAAACACTCTTAATTAATATATTATGGCTCAATCTTAGTGAGGTATTTGATATAGTTGTTTCACATACATAGAAAATTATATCAAATGAAAAAACTTCTACACACTTAATAATATGAATCAATCAGCTTGCCAATAATCAATGTAATTTGCTAATCATTTAATACTTGTTGCACATCTAAGACAAACATATTAATTATAAAAATAAATAACCCCTTCACATCTTTTTCACATTAAGAGTTATTGAATTAAAAAACCAAGAAAATAAAACCTTCATTACATATAATTGGATAAGAATAAAGAATTTCACATAAAGATCAAGTAAAGTAGAACTCTAAATTTCTTATTAATCTGAATAGCCAAAATTCTCCTATTAAAATTATTAATAACAAATCTAAGTGGACAAAAACCTCTTAATACATAGTTCAAATGAAGAGTGAAATATATTTCTAATTTTACCCCACTAAAATAAATAAAAGATTTCGTAAAATTTTCATCCAAATTGCGTGCTTTATTTCTAATTTATTTTTTACAATTAATAACCATTTAAAAATAACTTTAGTTGACTTGTTCCTAAAAATTTATATGATATTTAGATAATATTTTCTAATTTTAAATAAATATTTCTATCCTTAAATAATATTAGTTAACTCAAATAATATTATCTAGCTCAGAATAATTTATTTTGTTAAGTATACAAATTGTCAAATCTGCTAGATATGCTGATTTTGTGGAGACATAACTTTTGATTGAAAAATCATTTTACTATGAATATTGAACCATTATGTTATCCTTATATTTATATTTATTAATTAAAATATTTATCCTCATAAAATTTTATTTTATTTTACTAAATCATCATGAGACAATGTTGATAGCCTATTTTGATAACTATAACTAGAATTTGGTTAAGTATGAATACTGACAAATCTGCCTAGTAGAGTGATTTCATGTGGTCATATTTTTCTTTGAAAAACACACGTGAATTAAAATATTGAAACATTATGTTAATATGACATTTTAATTCACTCATGATTTTCTTAAGCTCAATATAGTTTTATTTTATCTCTAAAATAGTGCACCAAAAAATGTTGATCAGTCATTTCTAAAAAATAGTACATGCACAATTTTTCCTCCAAACAAAGACAATCTCTTTGTTCCACACTAAAAATTATTTTGATTTATTGGGAATCTAGTTTAGACCTAAAAAATATTTAAAAATATATTATAATTCATTTTAAATTTGAATTAAATTAAAATTAATATATAGCTAGTAATGTATAATCAATTATCATGTGAAAAAAAATTTATCTAAAATCTCTTGGTCCTAAGCTTCTTAAATATTGGATGTGTTGGTACATAATAAATGGTGACTCAATTGGGAAATAATCTTTATTATTTGAGAAATTAAAATTTCTAGTTTAATTTTTATAAAAATACATAAAATTTGTAATAAATAAATAAACAAAAAAATAATTGAAAGAAGATTAAACATAATCATACAACATACTAACGCTTCTTAAATTTTTGATTATGTGTGATTTTGTGAAGCTTTTTTCTCTATATTATGATAGTTTTGATACATATTTGTATCAACACTGTAGTTTCTATTTTGATTTCATTATTTTATAACAATAATTGGGGAAGCTTAGGTATTGCTCTACTATCAGCCAAACATCCATAGCCTTGATAAAGATACCTCTAATTCCACTCTAAGAATTGATTTATTGTCAACCAGACATTATAGTCTTGATAGAGTTTACTTTAATCACCTTTCTTCCATATGTTTATGATTTTGATCTTTTTTGTTTGTTGATTTTTCTTAAAAATAAATAGAATAAAGGTTGAGAATCACCATTGGCTTGGTGTAGGTATAGAAATTATTTTTCATCAATATATCCCTGCAAGTGTGCATCCATCTCAATGTTTATTATTCCTCATCAAATATTTAATATGTTAATGTGCAATTAATCTTCCAAAATAAGAAGTCATTCTAAAATTTAAATGAAAATATCAAATCAAATTTCAAAAATATAATAATCTTATTCCATTCAAATACAATATGAATTTAATAATGACACATACCTTGATTTCAATATTTAATAGCTCATGAGAAAAACATAAATATCCATAAGTTTGAAGAAATGTCAACTGTGAAAATTTTGTGAAGTGGATGAATGGTCATGATGACCTTATCTACTAAACTAATCAACTAAAAAGAAAACTAAACTAAAAAAATAATAAAATCTAATATACTCTAATCTAATCTAAAAATTTCTAAAATAATATTGGTAGGGTGGGTTTGTAAACTTAGTGTAGAATGTCTCCCACTCTTTAGTAGAAGCAAGCTTCTTCCATTTAAAGTCTTCAAATATGAAAGAACATATTTTCATTATTTCAACAATTCTTTTAGTTTATCTCTTTTAAACCCAAAATAATCTACATACATGCATTCTACATAATTATCTTTCTTAATTTCAAAACTAGAATAATCATTGGTATTTAAAAGATTTACCTCTAAGTCTTACCAAACATAAACAAGAAATGTCTTTACCTAAACTTTGGTGAATATGATGTTTGGAGAAAGAGCTTCAAAAAATACTAATTATTTGCAATTTGAATCATCTTATAAACAAACATCTTATTTTAATTGATCTTACATGTTTTGATTATGCTCTTCTAGATTTTCAATTTCTTTATATTCATCATCATCTAGAATGTCTTCTTTATTTTTGTATAATAATTGACTATCCACTTGAATAGATTTTGCATAAGCTGAAAGCAATGTAATTTATGTAGACATTCTCATAAAATTTGGGATTAATGAATCCAAATTATGTCTAAATTATAACAAAAATAGATTTTTAGAACTCTTCCAACTAATAATAGAATTAGGTTGTATGTCTAAAAACCAATCATAAGCTTCTTCCTCTAAAGTAAAAGGAAACAATCTACAAGCTACATCCTCAAAATTCAAATTCAAAATATCCAAATAAATTTTTTAGGAATTAAGATGTTCTTCAATAGTTCCTTTCCCATTGTTTTGAAAACTAGGAAGAAAAATAAATGGATAATCTATTAAATCATGTCGAATATCTAAAATGTTTATGGGTTATTCACTAAGCCAAGATATTTTTTATTTCCAATTGTTTAAATTTTATAATTTTTTTAGATTTTTAGATTTTAAAAAGAAACTAAAATATAATGATAAATTAGATGAAAATTAATCACAAGGGGCACTCTTACTAATTTTTTGATATGATATTTATACACATCATAGACAATGAGGTAATCTCTAACATTTTAGGTCTTAATGGAGATGGACTCCACTCTAGGGTATGAGTTGTAGGTATGTGGTTTTATATTAACCAAGTGGTAGAATAACTATATGTGACCTGCATCTCATCAAGAGAAAGACACTCAAATGTTTAAATTAAAACTAAGAACACACACACACACACACACACACACACACACACACACACACACACACACACACACACACACACACACACACACACACACACACACACACACACACACACACACACACACACACACACACACACACACACACACACACACAGTGATGCTATATTAAAATAGTAAGAAATCATACAAAACATAAAAAAGAGGGAATGGTAGGGAAAAAAGGGAGGCTCTCTGGTGTGAAGGGATTACTTCTCTGGATGGGTTCTTTGTGGATAAGTTTTTTCAAAACTTATGTATATTTATAGAAGCTATTGCACACACAAAATCATACATGGTTAAGCAGTCTAGGATAATCTTGATATAGAAAACTCATAAGCCTTAGTCAAAGGTTATTTTTTTTAGAGAAATTGTTGCATAATCTTAATCAAAAGTTTATGGCTCAAGCATAGTGATGTATCTAAGACAAATATTTAACATACATAGAAAATTATATCAAATGAAAACACTCCTATATAATTAATAATATGGATCAATAAACTTACTTGCCAATAATAAATGTAATTTTCTAATCATTCAATAATTGTTGCACATCAAAGACTAGCATATCAATTATAAAAAGAAAGAACTCCTTCACAAATTTTGCATAGTAAGAGTTATTAAATAAAAACAAATAGTAAAATAAAACATTCATTACATATAATTGGTTAATAATCAATAATTTTACATAAATATCAAGTGAAGTAGATATCTAAATTTCTTATTAATCTGAATAGACCAAATTCTCCTCTCAAAAATAATGAGCTCAATATAAATTATTAATAATAAATATAACTGCACAACAACCAATTAGTGATTATTTCACATGAAGAGTGAAATATAGTTCTAATTTCACCCCACTAAAATAAATAAAATTTTACATGGAATTTTCATCAAAATTCCATGCTTTAATTTTATTTTATTTTTACAATTAATATCCACTTAAAAATAACTTTAGTTGACTTATTCCTCAAAATTTGCATGAGATTTAGATAGGATTTTATAATTTTAAATAAATATTTATGGGTTTAATTAATATTATTTAACTCAAATAAAATTATCTAGGTAGGAATAATTTATTTGGCTAAGTACAAAAATTGTCAAATCTACTTGATATGCTGATTTTGTGGATCCATAACTTTTGATTGAAAAATAATTTTACTATGAGTCTTAAACCACTATGTTCTCCTTATATTTTTATTTATGCATGAAAATATTTATCCTCATAAAATTTTATTTTATTATACTAAATTCATATTGAAATAGTACCAATAGCCTATTTTGACAATGGTGTCTAAAATTTTGCTAAGTATGAAAACTGTCAAATGTACCTAGTAGAGTGATTTCATGTCACCATATTTATATTTTTTAGAAACTCACGTGACTGAAAATATTGAAATATTTTGATCCTATGAAATTTTAATTCACTCATGAATTTTTTAATCTCAATCTATTTTTATTTGATCTCTAAAATAGTGCATCAAAAAGTGTTAATCAGTCATTTCTATAAATCAATACATACACAATTTTTCCTCCAAACAAAGCCAATCTCTATATTCAACACTAAACACTCTTTTGATGTATTGAGTATCTATTTTTCACCTATAACATATTTTAAAAAATATTATAATTCCTTTTAAATTTTAATTAAATTAAATGAAATATATATCTAGTAATGTACAATCAATTAGCATGTGAAAATAATTTTAGCTAAACTCTCATAGTCCTAAGCTTTTTAAAGCTTGGGGGTGTTGGTACACAACAAATAGTGATTCAGTGGGGAAATAGTATTGATTTTTTTATAACTTATAGTTTCCAAGTTAACTATCACAAACAAAATATAAACTTTATAATACATAAATAAGAAAAATAGAGAATCAAAGAACCTTAAACATAATCATGCAACATACTAACCCTTCTCTAATTTTAGATTATGTGTGATTTTGTGAAGATGTTTTCCCATTATTATAATATTTTCGAAGGAGATTTACATCAACACTTAAGGTTTTATTTTGATTTATTTATTTTATAACAATAATAAGGGAAGCCTAGGTGTTCCTTTGATGCCAACCAAGTGTCCATAGCCCCAACAGAGATACCTCTGATTCAACTCTAAGCATTGCTCTATTATCATCTAGGTGTCCATATCCCCAATATATTTTAATTGAATCACCTTTGTTTCATAATTTTATGATTTTGATATTTTTTTTTTTTGAAATCAAAAATAGAAGAAAGGTTGGGAATGACCATTGGCTTGGTGTAGGTATAAATAAACTTATTTTTCTCAATATGTCCCTCCAAATGTCCATCCATCTCAATGTTTATTATTTTTCATCAAAGTTTTAATATGTTAATGTGTAATTAATCTTTCAAAATGAGAAGTCTTTCTAAAATTGACATAAAAATATCAACCCAACTTTAAAAAATCTAATAAACTTATTCAATTTAAATAAAAAATGAATTTCATTATGACACCTACCTTGATTTCAATATTAAATACTTGATGAGCAACCCATGAATATCCATAAGTGTGGAAAAATATCAACTATGAAAACTTTGTGAAGTATATGAATAGTCATGATGACCTTATTTACTAAACTGATCAACTAAAAATAAAATTAAACTAAAAGAATAATAAAAATAAATCTACTCTAATCTAAAAAAACTCCAAATAATATTGGGAGGGTAGGTTTTGGAAACTTTATGTAGAATCTCTCCCACTCTTTTCTATAAGCAAGCTTCTTCTATTTAAAGTCCTTAAATATGCAAAAACATCTTTGTATTCCTTTAAAAATTATTTTAGTTTCTCTCTTTCAAACCCAAAATAATATGAATACATGCATTCTACATAATTATCTTTCATAATTCCAAAATCACACTTATAATTGGTATTTGAGATATTTACCTCATCCTTCCAAACATAAACAAACAATTTATTTACATGAACTTTGGTGAATATGATGTTTGGAGAAAGAGCTTATATAAATATCAATTCTTTGAGATTTGAATCATTTGATAAACAAACATCTTCTTTTACTTGATCTTACATGTGTTTATTATGATATTTTAGATTTTTAATTTATTTGTATTCATCATCATTTGAAATATCTTCTTTATTTTTTCATGATAACTGATTATCCACCTAAATAGATTTTTCACAAGATGAAACCAAAGTACTTTATATATACATCTCATAAAAGTGGGGCTTAAAGAATCCAAAACATGTCCAAATTGAAATAAAAATAGATTTTCAAAAAAATTATAACTAATAATAGAATTAGGTTGCATATATAAAAACCAATAATAATCTTCTTTCTCTAAAGTAAAAGGAAATAATGTACAAGATACATCCTCATATTTCACATTCAAAATATCCAAAGCAAATTTATAATCAATAAGATGTTTCAACAGCTCCTTTACCATTGTTATAAAAACTAGGAATAAAAATAAATGGATCATCTGGTAAATCATGTTGAATACCTCAAATATTTATGGGTTATTCACCAAGACAAGACATTTTTTATTTTCAATTATATAAATTTTATAATGTTTTTGTATTTTTAGATTTTAACAAACAACCAAAATAAAATGATGCATTAGATGAAAATTAATCTCAAGACGCCCTCTTTATAAAACCAATAATGTATTGATGTGGTTTTTATGCACACCATAGAAAATGAGGTAACCTTTAAAGTATTAGAATCTCAATGGAGATGAACTCCACTTTAGGGCATGAGTTGTAGATATGTGGTTTTATATTAAACAAGTGGTGGAATATATGAATTTAACCTAAATGTCATCAAGAGAAATCCACTCAAGTGATTAAATTAACATCTACGAACATATATTTATAGTGATGCTATATTAAAATAATAAGATCTCATAAAAATAAAACACAAAAAGGGAAATGGTAGGGTAGAAAAGGGAGGCTCTATGGTCTCAAGGGATTACTTCTCTAGCTAGTTTATTTGTGGATAAATGATTTCAAAACCTATGTCTATTACTAAAATATATTAAACACACATAGTCAGACATGGTCAAATAGTCTAGGATAATCTTGATATAGGAAACTCATAAGCCTCGATCAAAGGTTTCTCTTTTTAGAGTAGTTATTACACACTCTTAATCAAGAGATTATGGCTTAGGCTTAGTGACGTATATGAGACAACTGTTACAAATACACAAAAATATATCAAATTAAAACACTTTTGCATAATTAAGAATATGAATCAATCAACATACTTGCCAATAATCAATGTAAACTACTAATTATTCAATAGTTGTGACACATCTAAGACTAGCATATCAATTATAATAAGAAATAAATCCTTCCCTTATTTTTCACACTAAGAGTTTTTGAATAAAAATCTAAGTAAATAAAACCTCCATTCCATATAATTGGAGAATAATCAGGATTTTTACATAAAGATCAAGTCAAGTAGAACTTCTCTAAATTACCTATTAATCTAAATAGCCAAAATTATCCTCTCAAAATATTGAGCTCAATGTAAATTATTATTAACAAAGATAAGTGGAAATAACCAATTAATGCATAGTTCACATGAAGAGTGAATTATATTTCTAATTTTACCCCATTAAAATACATAAAACCTTGCATGGAATGTTTATCCAAATTGCATCCTTTATTTTTATTTTACTTTTTACATTTAATATCAACTTAAAAAAAACTTTAGTTGACTTGTTTCTGATAATTTGCATGAGATTTAGATAATATTTTATAATTTTAAATAAATATTTTTATCCTTAAAAATATTATTTAACTTAAATAATATTATCTAGGTTAGAATAATTTATTTGTCTAAGTACAGAAATTGTCAAATCTACTTGATACGTTGATTTTGTGGAGTCATAATTTTTTATTAAAAAATAATTTTAATACAAATATTAAACCACTATATTCCTAATATTTATATTTCTTCATGAAATTTTTTAGTCTCATATAATTTTATTTGATTGTACTAAATTCATCATGAAATAGTGTTGATAGCCTATTTTGATCACTGTGATTGAAATTTGGTTAAGTATGAAAATTATCAAATTTGCTTGGTAGAGTGATTTCATGTCACCATATCATTTTTTTGAAAACTTATGAAACTAAAAATATTGAACCATTTTATTCCTATGACATTTTAATTCACTCATTAATTTTTTAATCTCAATTTCGTTTGATTTGATCTCTAAAATAGTGCACCAAAGAGTGTTTATTAGTCATCTCTAGAAAATATTACATACACAATTTTTCCTCCAAACAAAACCAATCTCTCAGTTCAACACGAAACATTATTTTGATGTATTGATTATCTCTTTTACAAATACAACATGCTTTAAAAAATATTATAATTCCTTCTAAATATGAATTTAATTAAAATAAATATATATCTAGTAATGTATAATCAATTAGCATGTAAAAAAAATAGCTCAAATCTCATAGTATTAAGCTTTAAAAATCTTGGGTGTGTTGGTACACAACTAATGTAGAGCATACACCAAAATTCTCACTCTAATCCTTTGTATAATTGTTCTCTCTCTTTACAATAGCTTCTTACTTCAATACTTATACAATTGTCCTAAGTTCACTCCATAGTTTTGTGGTTTCCATAGTCTTGATCTTGTTTATCTATGCCTCAATAACTTTTACTCCTTAATCAACAACTCTTACAACACTTCAAGTATCAACTTGTTCCTGTTCACAACTCTACATATTTTTATCATAGTCATTGTAGCCCTATTTGTCTCAAAATCCTTTTATGTGGATAGGTACAAGTTTACCTTGAGAAAATAATGAATGTTTTATATACCCTTTTCAAATATCTATCTATTCTAAAAGTTTTAAGCTCATATTCTATCCTTGTGGTACATTTATAAGCTTGTTTATGTTTTTGTTAGGTCTCTTTAAGTCAATTAGGACCCTTTTCACATAGAGTACCCTCAAGAAGTATGATAATGTATAGTAATGCCTTGAATATTTTAAAATATATTAGCATAAGATATTATCAAGTTGTATACCAAATTTTATAAAATTTGTATTGTTAGGACTCATTCTATCATCCAAATCCTAGTTTACGATTAATACTATCCCCTGTAGACTAAAGGATAAAAATGAATGACCTATAAACATCTCAAAAGATTTCATGGGTCTTTAAAAACTTGAGTAGCTCTGTGAAAGTCCTAGACACAATCTCCAATCTTCAACAAGTCTTAATACATCCACTGTCACATGTTTCCAAGTCAAAATGCACTTGACTATATACAAAAAGACATGTGTAATAGGTTTGTATTATGAGGGAATAAGTTTACACCTCTCAACCTATTTCAAAGATTAAAACACATTAAATATATATGTAAAAGTTTCCACACCATGTCTTTAATAAGTTATAAATATATTGTATGAAACCCTTACACTTACTTCAAAATGATTAATCTATGGATGAAAGGTTTGCTATAGGAAAACAAGGATTTTATACAAGTTCTCAAGAAACATCAATTTTCATACCATTATCTCAAATACACATTTTTAGACAATATCATGGAACCTATATAAATATGTAGAACATATTGCAGATAGAATTAGTGATCACTTCTTCAAAGAACAAATGCACAATCCAATTTCACAATGATTGTCTCAGGAAACATGGATCAATTTATATATATATATAAAGCACCAGATGATTTAGATATTTTTAATTACCATTTATAGTTTAAAAACGTACTCAAAAATCCATGAAGAACATTTAGAACTATTATCAAATTCCATTTGATTGTCAATCTTGAAAACACAATTTGCAACCAAACTAGACAACTCAAGAAGAGGGTGTGTGTCTTACCACCACCAACAGTAGTTATATCATTTCTCTATCTCTTTGAATTTTATCTAAAAACAAGAATGAATTATTTAACATGAATTACCAATCATATTTTTCATAGGGCTATAAGGATTTCAAATATTAGATTTCAAAATATCAGTTTTACCAAATGCACATAATTTTCAATTACATTTGTTTATACCCATAAAATAAGGTTACCAATCCTTCTTTAACATTTTAAATCATAATTTTATTTTTTTGGGTCCAATTCCCATTATACATCAAATAATTTATGGAAATTGACTAAAAAATCCAAAAATGACAAGTTTATAATACAAAATAACTACCAAAAGTAATTCTTACAAGCTTCTAGCCCATTCTTGAAAAATGCCTCCTATGGTTATTTTGAATGATGTATGAACTGAAATATTTGATTTGTGACATATATTAACCCATATATACCTAACACAATCATTATATAATAATTTTTTTTCTAATAACATCAAAAAACTTTTTACAACTTCCCCCAAACATTCAAATATTCAAATGATGCTTTTTGACAGGAAAAGATAGAATTCAAAACTCATGTACCTTAATACTATCTAAAATCCACATATGAACTACTTAGAAGTTATAAAAACTATTAGACACATAATATACCAATATTGAGACAAAAATGAAACAAATTTTGGGTCCTTATAGAATGCCCTTGCATCATACTACCAAGCTGGAAAAATGTTTGCCATAGGTGTTTATTGATGTACTTGGTGTATGATCTTGGTTGAGTGAAATGAGATACCTTATAAAATTTATCTAATTATAATTGAATCTCATATATTTTAAAATTTTCTTGGGCCCCAAATTTATTCCTTCTTTGTTTCATCTCTTTAAATAATATACTTGCACATAAGACAAAGTTGTTAAGAAAAACACATATATTATTATTTTCTACCTACCTTGAAGGTATATACCCTTATTCTACTTCTAAAAATTAATTCACCTTATTCTTATCTCCATGATAAACTACTACTAAGAGTATGTAATCCTATTTATTCATCCATACTTCTTGTGCTTTCCATTCCATTTCATATACAACATGGTCTTGGTCCTTGCATGCCTCATACTTATTTAAAATTTTGGTTTGTTATTGTACACCTCCATTATAACTTGTATCTATCTCTTGCATATGAAAGGATTTCATGTTACTTTTCACTATCACATATCCTTGATTTGGAGCTCTTACATGATTACCTTATAAATCAGGTGACTCTCTCTCATAGGATTATTGCTTATTTCCCAGCATTTTGACATTCTCTTCTTGTTCATGACTATCAACCATTCTTTCTTTGGATACCACAATCACCTTATGTTGTACATTTATCTCTTTCTTATCATTTTCATTAAATAATTCCATACTTTGGTTAAGGGATGCTTTATTCTTGCCTACACTTTCATCATAAAACATCATATAAGAAATAATATTTGGAGCCTTCATGGCTCTATCTTGGGATGCCTCCTTAGACAATTTAATGTCCAACCTCTTAAATTGTTTGGTGTCAATTCCAAACCATTTATTATCCATCTCATATAAATTTTATTTTAATATTTTTATATCTTCTCTATCATAATCTTGGATACCCTGATTTTTTTGGTTATCTTCTTTCTTAAGCACTCTCATTGGTGCTATGCCTTCTTCCTTCTTCTACAAATCTCTCTCTTTTTGCCTCTTGATGACCTCTACTATCACCTTATATTGTTGTTCATATTTTCTCATGTCCATATTTGTAGACTCATAAATTATCATTATAACCATATCAAGATAACTTACCTTTGCCTCTTTATTTGGTGCCTTGACCAAAACCAAAGTTTCCATGGCTTTGCTCCAATATTTCTTTATGTCCATTAACATTATCCTCACATATTTTCTTACTTATGCACCATTTAATGGGATAATAATGTGTATCTATCCATGTATCTTGATGGTGTATAAATTATCTTGACCATCATGAATATCTTTCCTATAAATCTTTTATGGTCTTCCTAATATTAAATGACAAACATATATGGGCATAATATCACATAAGAATTTATCTCTATATCCTCTTATATGGAATTCAACCCAACTTTGATCACTTACCAAGATTTGATATCTTTTATGAACCCATTATACCTTATATAGTTGTGGATGTGGCATATTATTTAAGCCCAAATTATGCACCATCTCTAAAGACATAATATTATTAGTGCAACCTCCATCAATCACTAAATTACAAATGCTACCTTTTGCTTTCCAACTGATTTTGAATAAGATTATTTTTTGGGATAGTTATTTAACTTATTTTCTCTATTGAAATAAAATTTTCCTCATGATTAAAGACTCATTTATTTCATGTCTTATTTAATCATTCACTTATATTGTACTTTGTTATTGAATACTTCTACCAACACTTAATGGACACTCTACTACCCTATGTCTGTCTCTATGACAATGCTGACATTATCCTTTAAACCTTTATCTTGGTCCACTTCTCATGAAACATTTATCTCTAGTTAATATACTACCTAAAAAATTTATAATCTCCCATGCATGGTTCTATACTCCCATGCCTTCTTGAACTATTAATGCATGCATTTGTGGTCTCTCTTGAACCACCTCTCTATTTTACCTATCATTTATCCTTGGATATAAAGGTACTACTTGAACTTGTTGTCTACCATTTCATTATTATCTCTATATTAATAATCCTTTTACTCTCTCCCTAATATCCTCCTCATTATTCTCTATCCTCATGACCAATGTGGAAATCAAATGTGTAGCTTGGTCTATCATATTCTTGACAAAATCTTCATCTCTGCTAACTCTCTCCATAGAACACTACTCTTGATTCCCTATCATATGATTCACATCAAAAAATAAGATGTTAATATTTTTCACAATAAACTAATAATATGCCCTACTCTGATACGAAAATGATGTAGATCATACACCAAAATTATCACTCTAAGTCTTTCTATCATTGTTCTCTCTCTTGACAACAACTCCTTAGTTTAATATTCATGCAATGGTTCTAGGTTCACCTGATAGTTTTATGGTCTACATAGTATTGATATT
>JARHVA010005582.1:825000-865000 GCA_037957365.1 Torreya grandis
GCATAATGCACCAATATTTTTTGAGCTTAGTGACTAAAATATTGATCTTATGGTGGTTAGACATCATTTGGTCCTTGATTAATCGAGAGGTCAAATCTAGGTAAGTGTCTTCAATAATATTTTCCACCTCATAAAGGTAATCCCTAAGCTCCACATTTTCTAAATTTGATATATCCCATTATTTCTCTATGGATGTGGAATTTTATACAATGGAATCTTAAGAAACTATAGCACCCTCAAATTAATTCTTCAAAGGAAATTGTGAGACATCAAGTGAATCCTAATATTTGATTGAGAGTGTGACCAATGTTCATATGCATGCTATAGGGTTTGGGCATGGCATAATAATGAGTATAATGGAGAAGGTGGTGTGATTAGAAGCTAATGTGGGAACACCCTAGAGATAAACACATCTTGGAGGTAACTCGGTTTATTGTGATCCTGACTGCATGGTTGTTAGTGCTTACTACTACATTGTGGCCTCTATTGTAAGCTGACTTTGTTATGTAGCATATTCAACTATCTTTTGTTTGGATTCCTCCCCCTATTTATTTTTATTTTATTATTTTTCCCTCTTCCTTTTCTTGTCACCTTCTTCTTTTTTCCTTTTCTCTTCCTCTTCTTTCTTCTTATTATATTCCTCTTCCTTCTTCTTCTTCTTCTTCTTCTTCTTCTTCTTCTTCTTCTTCTTCTTCTTCTTCTTCTTCTTATTCTTCTTCTTCTTCTTCTTCTTCTTCTTCTTCTTCTTCTATTTCTTCTTCTTCTTATTCATCTTCTTCCTCTTCCTCTTCATCTTCTTCTTCTTTTTATTCTTCTTCTTCTTCTTCTTCTACTTCTTCTTCTTCTTCTTCTTCTTTGGCCATGGCATAATAATGAGTATAATGGATAAGGTGGTGTGATTAGAAGCTAATGTGGGAACACCCTAGAGATAAACACATCCTGGAGGTAACTCAGGTTATTGTGATCGTGACTGCATGGTTGTTAGTGCTTGCTACTATGTTGTGGCCTCTATTGTAAGCTTACTTTGTTATGTAGCATATTCAGCTATCTTTTTTATGGATTCCTCCCCCTATTTATTTTTCTTGTATTATTTTTCCCTCTTCCTTTTCTTGTCACCTTCTTCTTTTTTCCTTTTCTCTTCCTCTTCTTTCTTCTTATTATATTCCTCTTCCTTATTTTTATCTTCTTCTTCTTATTCTTCTTCTTCTTCTTCTTCTTCTTCTTCTTCTTATTCTTCTTCTTCTTCTTCTTCTTCTTCTTCTTCTTCTTCTTCTTCTTCTTCTTCTTTCTTATTCTTCTTTTCTTATTCCTTATTCTACTGATATTCTTCCACCCAAGCCATAGCCTTGGCTTGATCTTATGCATCTTGGGCCTATATTAGTGCATGTGCTTGAGCTTGTGATTATGATTACTATTGCTACAAGGATTCGTCATCCTCCTCCTTCTTCATGGTAGCTTCCTTTACCTACTATTGTGCTTAGACTATTGAATCTTATTTTCTCTTTTCTTATTTTTCTTATTTTTACTTCTTGTCTTTCTCCTCTTATGTGTTCTTAGTAGTGTCATCCACTTATTGTGCTTAGTTGGCCAATTCTTTGGCATTTTTAATGTCCACCTCTACATTCTGGGGCTTTTGTATGGCCTTAGCTTCTTTAGCTTGCTACATGGCATGATGTTATTATGCTTATTATTTATTTATATTCTTCTCTTCTTTCCTCTATTAATTTTTAGTTGAATGAGTGGTTTCTTCCCTGGTGGCCTATATTTCCTCTTCCATTGGCTACTCTGATACAAGTTATTTAATATCTTGAGCCTATGGTGATGGTGGTAAATCAGTTGGTCATACCTTTGAGCTTGAAACCTACACCTTCCTCCTCCTAATCATGACTAGTATATGCTTGGGTGGTGGTGTAATAGATGTAGGGGTAGGTTATGCTTCCTACATAGTTGATGGTCATTAAAATGTGTGCCCTTCTAATGTAGAGGAGACCATTTCCTCATATCATTTTTAGGGCCTACACATAAGTTATTTAGGTGGGCTCTCTAGGAAACTTGAAAATATGTCCTCAAATATGAATTTTGGTATAGGTTGTGGCTATAAGAAGTCCATTCTATAGTGGAGTTTTTTATTCTTTTTAAACTATGTCAATGATGATGGAAGGTGGGTAGGGTGGTATGTCTACCCATATCTCTAGGGGAACCTAATTTTTGACTTGAAATGTGTGCACCACCTTCCAAAAGAATAACTCTTTTTTACTCCTCCTTCTCATAGTAGTCACTAGCCATGTATACCATCATAACCTAGTAAACATTCTACGCATCGATGCCCATCTATATGAGGTCACATGAGCTCGCTATCTATGGTACCTTAGGATTATCCTTCCAAGTTATGGTATTATATGTCATGCACTTCAATGGAGGGGATGTTGAGTGAGGGTTTACTTTTTACTTTACATTTTACTATTGTGAGCTAGTTGTTGGATCTAGTTCTTGCGTGGTAGGAATATTTGTTCTAGGTGGGATGGATTGTAAGGGAGTTACATGCTTAGTTTTGAATGTATTTTGTTATGTTAAATCATCATATGACATATCCATTGTCAATAAATAGGGGAATTCTTGGAATGGTGACCATGGGAGCTCATAATGGTGAAGTAAAGTAATGGATGCATGTTGACCCAGATAGTGTATGACATTAAGCGGCACTCAGGGTGTATTATAATGAGTTCAAGGCATTCCTCCCACTAACTTTGAATTTTACCTCATATATGAGGGCTATATGTTCCTACATCCATATGAATTTGATAAATACTATGTTAGCCAATAGTCTGTATCTAGATGGACTTCTCCCTCTTGTGATTTATATTACATGAATCAAAGTAAGAATATTAGAAACTAATATTGGAACATATGCTTAAGAGTGATGAGACACTTCTTAATGTTCACTAATAACTCCTAGATGAAGTAATTTGGCTAGTTTAAATATTCATTTTGGTGGATAATCCTATGAGTGATGTCCATGACACCCTTGGGTATTTGTTTGGTAGATTTGGTCATCTACTAAAATTGTCTAGTGATACATTCCATGAGCATGTGTACTAGATCATCTAGAATTTCATCAGTGGGGATCCATCAATTTCATTTTATATATTGATCTTGAACTTATTATAGAATGGGAGGTATTTTGTCTTGTATGGGAGTAAATAATATCCCTACATAGATATTCCTAAAGCTTGGGCCATGGCTTGTGTGTTTATTACCATAATCTCATATTGACCCAAGTAGATTATACCCTCATTGTATCGCCCAAGTAAGACTTGAACAATTTCTCTTAGGTTATCAAATGTAGGTAATCTCATTAGGCACTCAATGTATATATTTTAGAAATGGTGGGGATATAAAAGGATAAGTGGTTATGTAGCATTATTATGATCAAGGTGAAAAATCTTTTGTTTGGCTTGGTGAAGATAGTTAAATAACTCTTGGTCATTGTAATTGGTTTGCTAGAGTGCTAAGTTGACACCCATGGCTTATTTTTACAAATTAGTGAGATCCATGATTAGTTGTGAGGTATATATGGCTATGTGAAGTAATGAAATTGGAATGCTCTATATGCTCAATATGAGAAAAAATAGCTCAAATATTGATATTGGAAACTTGGAAAAATATTCACAAGGATGAAATGATGACTTGTTATTGAAAATTAAATTTTATAATTCTGGTTCCTCTTGGATTTCACATCCTATACATGCTTAACTATCCAATCATCTTCAAATAAATGGTGGATGTGTTAAATCTATATTTGAATTGGCCATTAAATAAATTAGTCATTAGCACATGTGTGGATTTATGATGTTATGCTCTTTGGTATCCATATGGAAGGTATGAGTAGTTGATGTTGATGAGTTAGTGACTTGTTAAAGATCACATCAATTGACCCTTAGATCATGAAATTATTTATAGTGGATGGTTGTTATCCAAAGGATATCTTGTTGATGAGATTTTTTTGTACCTTTCTTAGATTTATTACTTTTTAGTTGCTCCTCTTTATCTTTCCCAGTGGCACACATGGATCCTCCTATGCACAACTGGAATAAGTAATGCTTGGTATTAATTATTATTTTTTAGATCATCTATAAGAAAATAAAATAAAAAATAAAAACACACACAAAAAATGAAAAATATGGAAATCCTAATCTACATGGTGTTACTCAGTACCCACTCATTTTCCTAGAATGATATCAATAAAATATTAGTGGTAAGGATTAAGCCTAAAACCATTTATCTACCTTGGTAATATGGTTCCATGAATATATATTAAAAACATGGTCCTTATTAAATTATTTCATGTATAATATAGGTCCATATCTATCGTATATGTATCTTACCTAGAAATTCTCTAAAATGACTGTCGTATAATAAGACTGGCTGATATTTGTGAAATTCTTTCTAGTGAAGTTCCTATCATTCCATGATTTTTAGCTCTACTTGTGCACTTATTACATCCATGATACTCTAAACCTAAACTCATCCATCTAATTTAGTTCATAAAGCTAGTTAATATCATATTGATGATCTTTGAGTTGCATGACCATGGCAATATACAAGCTGGATACTAAGTATTCCATCAACATGACTACTTCAAGACCATACACGAAATGGAATAGCATAAATCTGATATCCATTTTTTAATTTGTGTAATATTCCCACAAGATCATAGGAATTTGATGTTCTCAGTCATCCCACTTGACATCATATAATTCTATCAGCATTATACCTAATACTTTAATGGATGCTTTAACTAGGCTATTGGCTTGTGGATGATACATAGTCATTTTGTGATGAGTGATCACAAATTATTTAGTTATATACTTGATGTTACTATTTAAAAATTTAATTCATATATCAATAAATAATTTTATACAAAATCTCAACCTTGTGATGATATATTCATATAGAAACTTTACTACATCCTTCACATCGTAGCTAGGTGTTATAGTAGCTTTGACCCACTTAGTAAAATAGTACATCATAGTGATGATATATATTTATTTGTTATCATTTTTTTTTGGTTTATAGGCCTAAGAAATTTAGTGCCCGATTATTAAAAAGGTTACTTAACTAATAGAGGCTATAAAGGTATTTCATGTTTTTGCAATGATTTACCAATATGTTGGTAAACATCATAGTGTTGTGAAACTATATGTACATCTTAAAATAAATTTGGAAACCATAATATAATTTTTATTATTTTTCTATCCATGGATTCTCCCATAAAATTTCCTCCTCTAAATCCTTAATGTGCTTCCTCTAAGATTTGAGGTCGTTCATGTTCTAGAATAACCATGTATAGAACATCATCCTTCCCCAAGTGATATAGAAGCCCATTAATGATGGTATATGGTAGTTATCTAGTTAAAAAATAATTTTTATCATGATTTCTGTCTCTATTATGCTTGATAATTTAAAATCCATTGCCAATTTGTAATTATTCTAGCTCTTCACCATTTGGTATGTGGCTAAGATTGTCTGGTCCTACATTCTCTCTTCTTGGATTTACATTTATGCAAAATTGAAACTCCTAAAAACATCAACCATCAAGATATGTTTCCTTCTAGAATCATCTTATTGAAAAGGTATCACAAAGCTTAATGATTAGTGAAGACTTTAAATGATGTCATAAGTAGATAGTGCTAGAAGTTTTGAACTGTAAACATGATGGCGAATGCTTCTTGCTCAGTGGTTGTGTAGTTTTTATTTGTGTCATAAAATTTTTGACTACAAAAATGAATATGATGGTTAATTCCACCATCCCCTAGATGCACAAGTATAACACCATGTATGATACCTAAATCATCTACATGTATGTGAAAAGGTTTGTTACAGTCTAGAAAAATAAGTATGGGCATAGTAACTAATCTTTGCTTTAACTCAATGAAGGTTTATTGGACTTATAAATTGTAGATAAAGTTTGAATTATTACACATTAAGGATTCCAATAGAGATAAAATATTTTTATAACCCTTAATAAACTTGTGATAGTATCATGTATGCCTCAAGAAAGAGTGCACTTTGGTGGAACTAACAGGTGGAGGCATACTTAGGATTACTATGATTTTTACATAATCTAAGATAATACCTTTTTTGTATATGACATGTCCAAGAAAAAAACCAAAGGATGTAAAAAATAAGAATTTATTTAGATTCAAATCAATGGATAGAGATCAACATCATTCCAACATTAGATAAAACTTAGAAAAATATTCTTTGAATAAGGAGAAGACTACCCAATCATCAAGGTAGTCATGAATGAAATCCTTGATTGATGTAACCACTATACAAGAAAACACCACTGGTGCATTATTAAGGACAAAAGGCATGACCTTATATGTAAAATAACCCCATTTTATTGTAAATGTTATTTTCACTCTATCTTATTCTATGATTGGTATATGATGATATCTATTGAAGCCATTTGTGAAAGAATAAACTTCATGTCCTGTGACATACACCAAAACTTTGTCTATAAAATAAATTGGGAATGGATCATTGGCATAGGCATAATTCAAAATGTGATAATCCAAAAATAATCAACTTTATCCTATTTTATTAGGATGGACTATCATAGGGCTTATCCAATCTACCTTTTCTACAATATATATTATTCTTACATCTTGAAATTTATCCAATTTAGCCTTTACTTTCTACTTCATATTTACAATGAGCTTGTATGGCCATTTCTTTATAGGCCATGTGTACTCCTATAGTTTAATATGCATCTTGACAAGATATGGGTTAACACATAAGACCTATAAAAATTTTGTTGGAAAAACATCTTGATAATCCCTCAAAAGTTACATAACTTCAGAGACCTTAGCTTCCATCCAATAGTCACTGATGTTTACCAATTTTGGTACCTCCTTTGTCTCGATGTTTGAGACATGATTTTTGAGAGGTTATTGATAAATATTGAATTTTTATTCATAAATGGATTATTATATACTCCTTTACCCTTCATATTCAAGAATTTGGATATGGTGTATCTTATCTTCTTCAGTGGGTTCTTTGTCAGTGTTCTTGAGTGGTTCTATAGGTTTCGTAGGCTCAAATAAATCATTCAAATCTAGGTCACCATCAAAATCTGAATATTAAATGTCATTTAATTATTATATATGGTGGCATGGCTACATCATATCTTATTATTCATTCTTATTAGATTTATACCTTTATAATGCATCATTAAGATTGGAGGTTGCATTCTTTGCATAGTGGATTTAGTTGTGGTGATGAAGTCTTATGTGCATGCATGGCATAAAACATAATTATGTTCATGTAGTACATTGTGAACTAGAGGATTTTCATCTTCAAATAGAAAGTTTTATATTAAATAACTTTTTAATTATGCCCACTACTTGGTATCCCTTATATACTCTTAGTGTATGTACTATATTGTTGGTAATGGAGTAAGTGTATAGTGAAAAATGTGAATCTAGTACTTTGGTGCCACATGTTCCTCATTCCATACTTCAACACATTTATGTATATGAATTTTATGGTTCTTAAATTCTTGAAATAATGTAAAATTTTTGTAGATAAATTATGGAAACTAGAATTTAGTGATCATGATCTCACAGACATCATCCTACTCAAGCTAGTCATTTTGATGAGTTGCCCACCATGTCACAAGAACTCCATTTAGGGAATAATTTATAAAAATAACCTAATGGATGATGTTTAGTATATGAACATAAAATTATATAATTAAATCATTAATTTCCTCGATTGCATAGTATATATGAAGTTATTGCTCATGTGCAAGAACAAATTCACATTGATTAGAGCTTATGTTCACCTCAAGCCTAATTGAGGAGGTGGCTATCTTAGTCACCACTGATAGATGAATTTGTTTCCAATGTCAAAGTGACTTCCCTTTTTGGCTCTATGTAGTCCTACATATGCTCATCATCTTGATAAAAGGAAATCAAATTCTGATTGAGTAGGATATTTTACAGACATTGATGCACACTCTTTGATGACAAACTAGTTTACTATTGGCTACATAGCTATTAGTTTGGGCCTCCATTTTTCCAATTTCTTTATTTTATGAGTGAAAAAGTATTATACTTGAGATTTTTTATGTTGATTATAAATTTCCATTTAGGTACATGTAAAGATTTTGGGTTCTCCTTAAAATTCACCTTCATCCAAATATTTTCTTTCATAATGTATGGAGAATCTGGTTTAACTAGATTTATGTAAGGCTTGTGGTTTTATTCAGAGGAATGAAAACTTTTTTACCTTGATGTGCCTTAGGTTGATTTTTCATTATATTGATAGTCATTTGGACATCATATGTCCACTTCTTACCTATCAACATAGGGTAATATGTTGTTATGATCTTTATGTCAATGACTTCAAAGTCACCTTGTAGAGATAAGTATAAGAAATTGATATTGACATATTATAGTCTACTATAGGATCAACCTTTCTATAATCAGATAGGATTAGAGTTAGTAGGATGTAGATTAGAGCCAGTCATCTAAGAGCTTCCCATGTAAATACAAGAATCATATTAACTATGCTACTAAAATAAAAGATAGCATTTGAGATCTCATAACCACCAACCTCAATATCAATTCATGTATCAACATCCTAGGTCTTCTTCATCCTGACATACCATATGCATTTTTTTGTCTTTTGTTGTCCACACTATGCACATTCTAGTAGATTATGTAGTATATTCATGACGTTCAATGAGATATATTTGTTATGTAATACAATTAATATTTTTAATAGATCTATGAGCATACTGACCACTCCATATTGATGCATAATGTGCATGATTTGGCTATACATTTGCACATCTATTACTACAAAATTTCCATCATTAGTCTTTGGATGTTGAATTTTTTCAACATCTACGTAGCTTTGTACATGAGGCTCTTTATTGTAGCTAGATCTAGGTATTTATCCTATTTATATTTTCTAATTCCCTCATCTTGAGGAATTTATAGTGGAGGAAAACCATTGTCTGCATGTTATTGTCATGTTATAACACTTAAAAACACATTTTCTTTAGGCTATGTACTCACCATATTCATATTCTAAAAAACCTTATCCTTCCTTTACTTATCTATAATAGGGTAATTTTGATCTCATGCTGGTCAGAGATTATACAATATGTTAAATATGACTATCATTAAGGATTTATCGAGTAATTACATTGAACATGATTATATTCATTACATAGGTACCATTATAGAGGAGGCCAATGAGAGTTATTGCCTCTACCACTCTAGTATCCTCCTCTATATCCACCTTGAACTCCTTTTATGTTGTAAAAATATCCACCTCAATACCCTCCTTATGGTTTTATAGTGTTTGAATGTTAGTGATAGTAATTTTTATCTCTACTTTTGAATTGTTGTTGCATAGATGGTGGGGTCTAACTAATTTTTTGCTACTATATTATGGGTGAGATCTAGGGTCCTACATACTGGTATTGAGGGGATGTAGGTGTAAAAAATGGTGAATAAGGGTTTCATCCATTTAAAACATTAGTTTGATACTATGGCTAACTAAAAATCCATTATGGACCTATCTATGTTGTACAAACTTTATATACTTTTAGGCTTGGTATCACCAGCTTCATCAAGGACATTTGTTACACAGTGATGGAAAACACATTTTTAGTGATCAATTATTTAATCTCCTATAAATCCTAATAATTTTTATCATCATGATTAGGTGATTTTTATAAATTTTAGTATAAATTATATGGGTTCTTGATATATTGTTGTAGAATATGTTATTGCATAATGGCATGCCTAACTACTTAGTAGAGTTCACAAAATTTTATCTTAACTTTAGGACAATTATTTTTATTGTTTCCTTATTTTTTATAATTCATACACCATAAATTCAATTTTGGTTTATCTACCTCATGGTATCAATCCATTCTTTTACAAAAGCATGTAATGTATTTTCAATCTTGGATTGGCAATAGGAACTTCTCCATAATTTTTAAACTATTCGACACATAAGGCAGTAGCTCTAGCATCTACTTTCATAGCATTTTAAGTTTTCATAATGGAAAAACTAATTAAAGGGAATAATTATTTGATGAAACATCCAAACTTGTCCTTATTTATTAAATAAAACTCTACATTATTCATTAAATCAAAGAATCTACGGTCATAATCGTAGACCAACAGTACCAACTTTTACCATATCTCCTTTAGGTCCTATATAGTATGACTGGTATACTTATTAATCTTGAATTCTATGAAAATCTAATCCTCAAAACCTTTTACGATTACTTTATAAATGTATATTTTTTATATAAACTTTAGTACCCCTACTAATTTGCACTTTTGGACAACTTCATTAGTGATGCCCTTAGCTTGCCATCGAATCTTGCAAGTCAGCAAGTATTATTTAGGATCAATGGAAACATCATAATGGGATAAGTTTATGAATCATCCTAGATGATTCATCATTTATACTAGTATATATGGATTCTTATACATATATTTTATTAGAGGGGTTTGCATTCTAAGTGATCCTACCTATGTACTACTCTGTGCACTAGGAGAATTATCATGTGCACTTTGTTTACCTACACATCCTTCTCTTTATATTTTTGCTTCAACTAATTATATGGCCTTAAAATAATTTATAATATATTTAGTATGAATTTAATAATTCAATGGGTCACATGTTATGAAAATGGTCTTTCCTAACTATCACCTTCCTCTCTACTTAGTTGAAAGCTTCTAATAGAATATAAAAGATTGGGCTACAGGGAAGTGTGCTCTTCAAGCAAATGGTTATTTCCCATATAATATTATTTTTCTTTGCTTAAACCTACATTTAAATTTTGACTATATTATTTTTTTGTGTGTAATTCTTCTTCTTTGGACAATACCCTTTTCTATAGATATGCACTACCTTTATCATCTATTTGTTCTACTTCTAAACTATTCTTGTCTTCTTTGCACATCTCATTATTTGACCTCTCATTTTATCTGATGGCATTCATCATCCTCTTTCTTAATCCTTAATTCATACTCTTGCTCATCACATATTCACACTCATTTATCATCTAATCTACTACTACTCTTACATATACTCATAGCTACTTTGGTAATCTTCTATTTATTCCATCTGGTCTATTATCATAGTTCACATTCTAAATCAAGAATTTTATTTTGACTTTTCTTCTCATGCATCTCCATTATATATTCAATTTTAATATTTACTTATTCATCTATTCATCATTAATTATCATGTGTACACACCCCCATACAGTTAAAGTGACTACTCTATATTGCTTGGAGTAGGAATCATGGCCTTATCCATAACCAACATATTTATTATGAAAGGTAGTCATTGAAAAAAAATCCTCTAATTCCTTAGATAAAAGATTCCTACATAACTTTTAATGATATATATCCTTGTAATATAAACTTATTAATGTATCCATTTATAGTAGTAGTAACCTAATAGTCTATCATTCTTGTCCAATCGGTTTCTAGTTTCAACAACTGGTCTATCTTCTCTTTAGTCTAAGTAATTTTTTCTTTCATTTTGGTATTGAAGCAATAATATTCCAATCTTGTCAGCTAGTTAAAGTTTTTTTCACCAAAATATATCGTATATTTCTCTATAGATATGCTTTTAAATAATTTCACTTGAGGTAAGACCAGTCCTTTTACATTCCTCTTCTATGAAAGTCTATACTTTTTGGTCTAACCATGTTTCAATGTCTCATTGTCCTATTAACCATCTTATCATATTTTCATTCATAATGAGAGTTTTCATGCTTAGTACACCATAGGTAATAGAGGTTATTGATACAAAAAAACATGCTAAGGATGAGGATAGCTATGTCTTATTCAAATGTGTAGGATAGTGTAGAGAATTGATATTTAACAAGGAAGGCTAAAACATAATAGAGGTTCATTTTAGTGCATTAGATAGGAATTATGATTAACTAGTATTTCAATAATCATTCATAGATCAAACCAAATAACTTGTATAAAATTAAACCATATATTAAACATGATTGTGCATACAAGGAACAAAATAATAAATATAATAGGTAACCATAATCGAAATAATATATATTGATATCAATATAAGTTCATTATCTTATTCATACAAGAATACATATATATTGTCATTTAAAGTCTCTATATATTCACATTCTTCTCATATTATGGCACTAAAATAGGAGACTATTCATCTTGTATCCTTTTACAAGTCATGGGATAGGACAAAATACATATATCCAATGATTAAATACATAAAACACAAATATCCAAATAATACCCTATGAAAATTTAAATATATATTTTATTCTCCAAATAATATGAATATAAGTGATGTAAAAATAGTGATTAAGACAATAATATAAACCTTTATGAATATTTGATTTCCCTAAGTATAGATTCCTACAATTTAGACTCATAACATAGACTAGTATAAACCAATGAAGGATGCACTTTGGTTGATAAAAGAAAATTTAGATGGAATTTTATTAGTGATATAATATAGAACTAAAACATGGAAACACAATTCTTAGACACTAATACACACCTACAGTCATCCCTTGATGCACCTAATGAACATCTATAGTTTAGGCCATACATAGACCAATCTTGTGATAATGAAAATGAAAGTTTACTTGATAGATTGAGACATATGTTAGAGATGATCACATGTATCAAAACCTTAGATTAATTATATAATTATTCTAGGTGATCCTCAAGGTAAAATAGGAAACAACAATGACCAAAACACAGAGTTCTTATACTCAACCCAAAACCCCTTTATACAGTAACTATTTTAGGAAACTAATATTAAGGGTTTGAGACATTTTCAGGCTCTAAATGTATGAATAATCTTATAAAAAAAAATTAAAATTTCCTCAAAACCTAAAAAATATCATCATTCCCTCACTTGAGCCAAACAAATAAGGGAAGTGTCATCTATTTTGTTTCAGATAGAGGGTACTCTAGAACGATGTAGTCTATAGGCTTAATGTGTGAATAGAAAAGAAGATGAATGAGAAGAGCCTTGGATGGGTATGGGATTATTTATATAGTTTATTTGGATTCAAAAATATTATGAAGAGTACTTATAGTCGCTATAAACCACTAAGAGGTGGTTATAGTCAATCAAATGCAGTCTAGGCCTATTAGGCCTAGGACTAGAATTAAGCCACATAAGTTACTACACTCATCCATATGACCAAATTATCTTTCCAAATAATGTAATAAATTATATGGGATATTTTAATATGGGTTGGAACCATTTTTTTTAGGGAGTTACACATAGTGGTTTTTTTTGGCCTAAACCTCTCTCAGGGGTACCTAGAAAATAGTCAAAAGCTCAAGAGGCCTTTTTAAAATGATCATACCTATATAGACACATTACATGGTAAATAAAGTAACTATGGATAGTTTATGAGGGTTATTAAATTAATATTTGTTGAGTTGGTTTAGGGGCTGGAAATCTAACCTTTATGAATCATCGCTAAGAAACTAAGACACCTAAAACCCTTACAATAACCTGATGGAGAAAATTTCATTAGAGATGCATCTAGGAGGGGTAAAATGGCCATTATAATGACTTAAATATATATATAACTTTCCAAGGATACTTTACACCTAATTGGTCTATACTATCACTTATAAGGATAAGCCTATTTCAGGGTTTTCTACTAGTTTTAATGTGTTTTACAGGTGTAGAAAGAAAATATTAAATTAGAGTAATTAGGGGAGGTTTTTAGATAATTTTTTTAACTCCACATACTCATATATCACCTCATTTACGCATGAAAAACTATCTACCAGTCCGTTCATTGTAGGTAGCATGAACTAGCATAATACGAAGACATAATGACTGCATATGATAAAGATGATAAGTGTTGTGTTGAGATTCATTGAAGTCCATAGATAGACTATATTGAAAAAGGGTTATAGGGAGTTTTATAACATATTTTAAACAAAAATTATTTGAGAAAATAAAGGATAATTGAGTGACAAATGTGAAGATAAGCTTAGAAGGGCTAGTGAGTGGCTATTAGAGAGTAAATAACAAGTGTCCATGAGGAGTTCATCAGTTGAATAGTATCTGATGAATATCACAATTAGTTTTCCACCATCCTAAGATATTTCATATGTTTCAAGGATTCCTATTTCAATTTCAATAAAGTCAAGTGACGCTTTATCATGAAGGCAATTTCAATAAGTTCAATTGAAGTATCTATGCCAAGTTTAGGATAAGGTTGAAATTATGATAGGCACTTATCCATGACAACTTCTTGACCTCTTTTATACTTCATTATATATAAATGTAACTAGTTTTCATGACTTGAAACTTGGAATTATGAACCTTACACTTCACTTCTCTCTCCTCTCCCATGCTCTATTTATTTAATCCATTTTAGCTTTTATATCTAATCCATGTCTGGTAGATGAATCCCTGCTAGTTTGAATACTAATGTGTGCCTTTGAATATAGATTTAAAGCTAGTTTTCACTCTAAAATCCCTTTTCTAAGTGTGTGGAGTAGTGAAAATTTTTAATAATAAGTGGTAATCACCTATCCTTACATTCATCTTAAACTCTCATATTAGGTATAAGTAATTCACTCTCTAACAAGTCACATGGAGTGTAGTAAATGTCATTATATTTATATAGGAATAAGGAGTTGTATTAGTTTCTAGGATTAGGAATTTTGTCCTTTCAATTTGATAAGTATAATACATATTGTATACACAATATTTTCAAACTTTTATCAATTACTGACACTTTGTATCTTTCAAGAACCCACCTAGTCTCAATATTTTTTAGGGCACACCTTAAGGGGTTCACTAGGTAAGGGGTGGGTATACCATTGGTGATTCATAATATTTTTTTCCCTTTTCCCACTTGTTATCTACACACTTGTATCTTGAAAACATTATCCCTAAGTTTATTCTTCTCTATTTTACCCTAACTAATAGCTGATTCACAATTGGATATACTTCTCTTGATCAAAATGAATAAGGAGAGTGACCATAGATTTGTACCTTCTACCTCATTTATATGTCAACCTAAGGATGTAGACTTGATAAGATGATGTCACTATATGTTCATTTTCAATATCTAATTTGACATTCTACTAATTATATTTAAGATGTTGAAGGTAGCAAATGAAATTCTTGGAATGAATCATAAACAAATTATAGTAAAATAAATGTTTATGCATTGGAATCTTCCTAAGACAAATCTTAAACAAGAATGAAAATTTATTAATTCAAAAATGAAACACACAATGCTTAGGGAAATAAAATAACATGTTTACTAACTAGATGGGTTGGATTGTTGTTATAGCCTTCCAAAGGGGGCCCTTCATCCTTCCAACTCTAGCTTCAACCCTTACTCTTACAACACTATATTGAACTCAGAATTTCTCACTCATATTAATCAAAAGTGAAGTAATGAATTATTACATGAAGTTATAATCACAATTGCTTAACATATTGTACTTCTGACAATCTTTATTTAACATATACTATTTTCTATATCTCTCAACTATATTAGTACATATTTATATATCATAGAGGAGATTTATTTATGAGAAAAAATATATACATTCTATTGTAAGATACATTCAAATTAGAATAACCAGAATTGGTTCTTTTCACTAAATACATTCTTCATGTGAATCTTGTGACTTTGATATAGGACAAATGTGGATTTTTTATTCTTCAACTACATCCTTATTGAGATCCATAGAGGTTAGATTCATTCCTATGAGTCAGTTAGAAGATAATCAAAATTATTTCATCCATGACTTTGGTCATATAGTGGATGTATGATGGTCTGTGTGATGAAATTCCTTTTTACTATAGGATGATCTGTGTTATATACATATTTCTCCAAAACATCTTCAAAACACATTTATATAATTTAAATTATCCTAAAGAAATAGATAATCATCATATAATAATTTCAATACATAATTTTAACTATTCAAAAGATTTTAAAAACATAATGATATATGGTTTATTAAATCAGGAAACTATATATAAAAGTGTTCAAAAACATGATAAATAAGTAGGATGATTACAATATATGGACATAATAACAAGGCATTTATGGGGTTCATCACACCCCATAAATTAAGATATAAATTAACCTTGAGTATGATACTTATTCATTCCTAGTGCACAAAGAACTCTAAAATCCATGGGTTCTACAGTGCACTTGGAAAGGTGAGCATAAAAACCCCACTTTTACTCAAATGTTTGCCAAATTTTGGCTTCTTAGGCTTTGTCCACAAGGATTTTGTCCTACTAATCTAGAATAGGATACCAAAATAGGGTTGACTATAAATTTAGTTTAAATAATTTTGATCCCATGTCACCTATAAGAAGAACATATTTTTTAGTCATGTTAAATGTTGCATTTTAATAAAAGGGGAATAAGGCTCCCTCTTCTTCTATGTAGTAGTGAGCTCATTTCAGCATTTGATACATGACTATTTGGCTGAAGTACAAAAAAATTTATCAATCCCAAATAAAAATCTTTAACCTCGTCACATTTATATCAAAACCAAGTTATAAATTCTTTCTTTAACATGATATTATCTCATTCAGTTAATATAGCATTAGGTGCCATTGTTTCACCCTTGATAAGTAATTAGATTTCACCTTGATTTGTCATGTATTCTACTATTTCTCTTCCTCTTTTTTATTAATTTAAAAATATGATAAAAATGCTTAGAATTCAACATATCCAACATATATATTGGGATTCTATTCTCTATCATATGGAACAACATAATTATGCAGGTAGAACTCGAATAATTGTGCTTTTTCTTCTTACAAACTTACTTTATAAATTTAAAATAAGGAAAGGGGATAAATAACTTCATGGGGAATATAATAATAAATTCGCATAAATCTAAACATATTCCATTATTCTTTAAGAGAAAATGAATAAAATTTTATAGGAGGCATGTAATCAAGGAGTTCTTATGTTATACCAATCATGTCCTCAACTTTCTATTTTAGTTTGTTGATACTCTGTTCCTTCAACTTATTTCCCTCTTTCAATTTCCTATTTTCTTTCCTTAATTCCTTTAAAGATTCAAATTAATTATCCATCCAACTCAATATTTTATAAGATATTAAAAAACATGAGTGATACCCGACCTCTGGGGCAGATTTAGGTTCCTCTTAATGATTGACCTCTATAGAAGGTTATGGATTGCTTGCTATATGGTGATCCTCGATTGAGGGCTATAGATGACAAGATACTATATCAAGTGAATCTAGACTTCTACTAGATTGATCTTGTATCTACTTCCTTAATTTATCAATTTCTTTCAAGGCTTACTAAAGATTGGAAAATTCTACTTACACTACAATAGGTTGCTCCAATTGTTTAGCTTCTTCCTACATGGGTTCCACATTTAACTTTTGTTCTACTTCTTGTACTGGTTCCTCATACAATTCTTCAAAAAAAAAATCCACTTGTTCTTCTTCCTCATGTATTTATTCAATATTGTGTTCCACTTGTTCTTCTCCTTCTTGCATTTATTTAAGAATCTACTCAATTGGCTCCTCATGGAATTCTTCAAAACTATGCTCAAATTATTCTGCTTCTTCTTGATAGAATACTGGAGAACATTCTTTTCTATTTATTTCAATTTCAATAGATTAATTTTTACTAATATTACATTCTTCCATAAATTCCTCATTTATTTTAATAATAGAAGAAGGTTTAGTTCTCATTTTTCTTTTTAATCTATGAGATATATGAGGAGTGGCTATCACTTTTTTCTTCTTGGAAGAAGAATGGAATTCCTCCTCAGACTTGTTTAAATAAAGCTGAAGAATGAGTTTCCTCTTTTTATTTCTCTCAGACCTTGATACAGGTTCTTGTTTTGTTTTAGTAATACCTTCTTCTATAGGTTCTTATGGGGCTATACGAAGGTTTTCTACTATAGTTTATTATAGTTCTATAGGTAAGGTTTCTTCTAATTTTTTCTCTGTAACTTCCTACTATTCTTCTAGTTCATTTCCTTCTCTATCACTCTCTTCATTTCTTGATATTTGGAGAAATTACTCACAACTAATGTTGGGTCTGGTTCTTTACAGATGGTATTTAATAAGTAAATATATGAGATCATGGTGGGAGAGATATTTAGAATTACCTTTTTGAAAATCCTTTGACATCTTGGTGATCATATGAAGTAAAAAGTTGGGAATGTTTATCTTCAATCCATGTCATAAATTATTTAGGAACTTTAAATGTATGCCATGTAGCTTAAAATACCTTCCTTCACATATGAAATATTAGGAGATAAACTCAACAACCTTATCTCATCTTCCTAGTAGAGATAACCTTGTGGTGCCTTACTTTAAGGTTTATATACATTCATTTACTCTACTAAACCTTTATTTCTCATCCTTGGCATCATATTTGTATTTCCATTCTTCCCCTATTCTAGGTAGTCTAGTTACTCTAATAATGTTTATTTTTATCAGTTTTACTTCCATCCCTTTTATAGGGGATAAACTATTATGTCATGTACCAATAATTCCATCTATAATTCCTTCATCTATGGATTGTATTTTCTTGAAATACTACATCCATCCTATATGCCAAAACAAGACCAAGATTTTTAAGATATTGGTCAAGGGGGTAATATCCAATAGTTTATGTTTCAAAAAATCACTTCCCATATTGTGTGAGTTATAGGTCTAGGTAATTACAACAATGGTTTGGGTAATGGCAGAATGATTTATGACTTTTGAATTGAGAGGTGAAATAATCCTTTTAAATTAATTAACAAACTCCTCCCAACATAGTTTTTCACTTGTCCTTGAGGAGAAATGGATGACCTACATAAAACACTCATGGGAAGAGTAAGGGGTGGAAATATCAATTATTTCAATGGTCATATCAATAATGATGGAGATAGTAAGTAGGAATGATAAAGAGGGGATATAGTGGTACATTAATAGCATTAAGTCTAATCACCTTTCATAAATAATTGAAATTTATGATACGAAATAAATATAGAATAATTATCATATTACCTATAGAAATACCTTTCAAAAATATGCAAATGATGATATGGAGTGGTGATCATGGCATACAGTAGAATTTGAGTGGGAACAAATGCTTGATGTAGGATGGAATGCACGAAGACATCTTATAGGAAGGTATGTGTTCTATAACAATAAGTGTTATCTTGTGGCCACAATTTTTATCCTATAGCAGTAAATTTTTCTCTTGTAGTGACAAGTTTTCCATCCTATAGCAAGAAAAAAAATGTATTTATACTCCAAGGGAATGAATCTACAAGTAAAATAAGGGAAAATAAAACATTTTTATTACAATGGTGCCTTTTCTTTCTCTCTCTTTTTTAATGAATGTTGATTAGTTAGTGACCTAGTTTTCTGAGACAACATCCATCAACAGTGTCCAAAGGTTTTGATTACTAAATTTTATATATTTTTAAACTATTTCTTGTCTAAACTTAAATTGAAATCACAAGAATCTAGAGGGTACTATTTTATTCACCCTGAACCAAGCCATTAGGAATGGAATATTATTGGTTGTAAGAAGCTTTATTACTCTTGGAAAATATTAGAGAAGGGTTGAAATAAATACCCTTCGGCTATAGGAATAGGTCGATTTGGTTCAGGGAGAAGAGATAGATGTTTTTCTTCAAGAAGTTGATGAGTGAGATTTTCCTTGAGAAATGGTTTTTTGTACATCTTGAGCCTATGGCCATTAATAAGTAGTTGGAACCAAATAGAGTCAATGGTTGTGAGCTTTACATCTCTATTGTGAAAAACTCATTCAATCTCATAAGGCTCAATCCATCTAGACTCTAGCTTTCCTTTATGATCCTTGTATTTAGGGTTAAAAAGGAGTGCCTAGTCTCCTAGTTAGAAATTATTAATCTTGATGTTCCTGTCATGCCATCCTAAACATTATCTTTGCACTATTTTAGTATGATGAAGTGATTCCTTTCTTAATTCATCAAGTGAATTTAGATACATGGTCCTATCTTGTTGAGCATGGGAAATATATAAGCCCAAATCAAGTGTTGTCTTTAATGTCTTATGTTCAAACTCAATTAGCAGAATAAGCTTTTTACCATAAACTAGTTCATATAAAATGAAACTAGTTTTGGTTTTTAAAGTGATTCTATAAGCTGAAAGTACTTATAGAAGATGAGTTGACCAATATTATCAATGCAAGATGATAGTCATCGTGAGGATATTTTCCATTTCTTAGTTTGTCACTTCCACCTGACCATTTGACTGAGGATGGTTGGGTGTAGCTTTCTTATATCTAATTTCATATTATTTTACCAAGACAATTGTGAGGTCTAATGTGAAATATGGCCCTTGGTATATGATTATCTCTCTTGGAACTCTATAACAGGTGAATATTTATTCATAGTGGAACTCATCTACCTTCTCATCTCAGGCATGGATTAAGGATTTGACCTCTACCCACTTGGTGATATAATCAGTACACACTAGTATGTATTCCTTATTATTGGATTTAGGATCAATGTGGCCTAAAAAATCTATTCCCCATTTGATAAAGGGTTTTATAACTAGTTTTGGTTGTAATGGCATTTCATTAGAGCAAGTGGGATTTCCCATACACTAGCATTGATCATATTTGCAAGTGTATATCATGTCATCCTTATGTAGAGAAGGACAATAATAACTAGTAGTGAGTAATTTCATAGCAATTTTTTTGGAATTAAAATGACTCCCATAGGGATCATCATAGTAGGCTCTAAGAATATCATAAGTTTCATCTTGTCATATACATATTCTCATTACTAAATCTCTTCTAGTTATAAAGAGATAGCTTACAATCTAGGAATAATTTCTACTCTTTTGGATTAGTTGTTGTTTATCTTTAGGTGAGAAATATTGAGGTAGTGGTCCTATAGAAATAAAGTTATCAATATCTACAAACCAAGAAGATTTAATTGTCATAGTAAATAAATGTTCATTAGGAAAATAATCATCAACAATAGGATTGTGCTCATCATCTTGCAATCAAGATAGAAAATATGCTACTACACTATATTTACCACATCTATCCACAATGGTAATATAAAATTATTGTAGCAAGATAAACTAATTAATTATCTTGCCTGTTATTGTAGGTTTGTTCATTAAATACCTTATTATTGCATGATCAATGTGGATGAATACTTGGTAACCTATAATTGAGTGTCAAAATTTGTTGAAGGCATAGACAATGGTGATAAATTCCTTCTCTATTACATTGTAGTTTAATATCACCCCTTGAAGACTCTTTCTAATAAAATAAATTATATAACTCAAAGATTCATCTTTTTGGCTAAGAATAACTCATAGAATGGTGTCAGATGCATTTGTATGAATGTGAAAAGGCTTCTCCTAGTTAGGCCCTCTCATAATAGGATTTGTTATGAGTAGGTCTTTAAGCTATTAAAAGGTATTTTGGCAATCCTCATTTGATGAAAATTCAACATCTTTAGTAAGCAATCCAAATAATGGGGTTGTAATTTTAATAAACTCTTTCATGAATAATCTATAATAAGCAACATGTCTTACAAAAATTTTAACATTCTTTTGCTTCTTTGGTATGGGTAGATCCTTAATGATGCTTATCTTTTCTAGGTAAAATTAAATTCTATTAGGGGATATGTGATGTCCAAACACAATCCCTTCAGTCATATGCATTTAACACTTTTCATTGTTCAGAGATAATTGATAAATTTTTTCTAGGTTGGTCAACATTTCTTCAAATGTCTTCCCATATAAAGTGAAATCATCCATGTATATCTCAAAACAGTCATGGGAGAGATTACAAAATATTCTCAACATATCCCATTGAAAAGTTGTTGAGGCATTGCAAAGACCAAATGCCAAGACGGCCTAGGCATAGGTTCCCCAAGGGAAAGTAAAAGTGGTTTTCTCTTGGTCTTATGGAGCAATTCACATTTGATTATAATCACTATAGCCATATATGAAATAAAATTACTTCCATACAAATGTATCTAATAATTTATCGATAAATGTAAGGGGAAAGTGATCCTTCTTGATATTAGTATTCAACTCTCGATAGTCAACACAAATATTTCATTTGCCCCCTTTATTAGGGATAATGACTAGGAGAGAGACCCATTGGATTTACAAGATAGCTTAAACAAATGTTACATCCCAAATTTTTTTCAACTTAGTTTTGACAATGTCTTTGACTACATGATTCATTCATCTTTAGGATTGGCAAAATGGTTTGTGTTCTTCTTTAATGTAAATGTGATGCATGCATAAATCTAGGTGTATTCCTTTCATGTCATGAAAATCCTAGGAAAATGTTATTGTTTATTTTCTTAGAATTATAAGTAACTAAATTTATTTCTAGGGTGTTAAATAAGTGTTTATGTTGAGAGGTTTGTTTGGTAGGATGTCTACTTGCTTTGCTAAAGAAAGCATGGTCTCTATATTGGTGATTAAAGGAGCATAACTGCATTGATGGGTAAGTAATTGATTGAATGACCAAATGTCTCATGCATTTTTAGAAAAATCATTCTCAAGAAAATTATTATGAAGAGAGCATGGTAGTTCTATAGGTTGGTGGCTACATGATCTTGTTGATAGGTGTTTTGTAAGATACTAGCAAGGATAATGTCTTCTTCTTGGGCCTACAGAGCTAGACTCTAGTTAATTATGTAAAGAGTGTGCAAGGAAATAACTTATACAAGTTCATAAATCTAAGGGATTAGTCCATCATTTGAGGAAGGCTAAGTTAGTGGATATAATACCAATTTCTTGGTGTCATTTCCACTAGAAATTAACATTTTTTGTGACATGTAAATAATAAAGGCATTGACGATAACCAACCATGACCAACCAAGGATTAGAGGGTAATCCCCCAAATTGGTCTTTATCTTTAGGACAATAAAATATACTATATATTTCCAAGAATCTACAGTGGTAACAAGGTCCTGAATAATTTCTTCAGGCTTAATAGTTGATCTATCAACCATCTAGAGGATGGTAGGTGTTGAATGGAGAGTGGTAAACTTCAGTTGTTGTAGGGTCTCTATGTTCATCACATTAATGGCTAAACCTAAGTCAATTAAAGTATTGGTAATAGGTTGGATATAGATACTAACATTAACTATAAGACTTCCTGAATTACAATATTTTGTGGGAACTATGTTTACTAACATAATATCTATTAATTAGCTAATAACCTAGAGTATTTTAGAATCCTTATTATTTCTTATCATTTTTTCAAACATAGCTCTTGAATAACTTTATTTTAGATAGGAACATCCTTTATTTCTTGAAAGAGTGGGATTTTGATGCACACATTCTTGTGTTATCCTAAGATATCGAATTCAGGCTCTTGTTCATGACATGATATGCTCAATGTCTCCAACAAAGAAGGATTGTTAGTTTATTTTTGATTTTATAATGGACTTGGCTTAGGGTTGAATATGGGTGGTTGTGGATAAGTATGGAGTGGATCTAGTTAAAATTTTTAGGTGATTATGGGTGAGGTGGGTTGTGGAAGAACATGACTTGAGAAAAGTTGAACTTAATTAATAACCAAAGTGTATGTTGGATATTGCATTATTTTAGTGGATTGTGTCAGTTGAACTAACTTATTAGTAGCATTAGAGATGGTTTGGGTGGGTAATTGACTAGTTCAAATAGGTTCTTTAGTGTTTGGAATTATGTATTATTATTTTGGTTATTGCATTTGATGGGGAAAGCCTTGATTTCCTCTCTATTATTATTTCCATGGATTAGAGGGATAGAAGCATTGTTGGTTTTGGAATTGTCCTTATTGAGGTTGTTGTTCATTCTATTGCATCCATAACTAATTATATGTTATTTTCTAATTTGTTTGGGACCAATTTAGATTGGGTATATTCATCCAAGAATCATATTAAGGATTATTTGAGAATTGAAAATTTGAAAACATAGAGTTTGATGGCACACCTGGTCTTTATACCCATGGTTTCTATTGAGCCATGAAAAAAACTAGGTTGTAATCTTCTCTTATAGCATGCAACTCTACTGTCTTAGAATTTTCCTTGGTGATATTAGCTACTTAAGCCTTCATAAAATGACACATGAAATCCACCTTATTATTTTTACTTTCAAGGTAATAGGTGGCTAAGGCTTTCTCAGTTTCTTATTGATTTCTTCATGTATGTAATGTATCAATATAAGTATCTAGGTGACTAATGATGTCCTAAATCATATCCTAGAGTAGGTTCCTAATTTCACCTTTAGATAGTCCTATAATAGATAATACAAGAAGTTTTATTCCTCTACTTATGTTCATGGTTGATCTAGAGTAGTTCATACATAAAATAGTTAGTTCATCAATTGGTAGTGTTAAAACATCACCACCAAACATTAGATCTACTATCTATAAAAAATCATCTCCAATTACTTTTAAGAATATCAGCTTCACCAATTCCTTATCCATTATGGTATGTTTGGATTTTCCAAAGTTGTTAAAAAATCTTTCCATATACTCCTCTAGTGACTCATCATCAGCTTGTATCATTTAAAAAATGTCATCTCTCCTGTAGTTTTTGTTCCTAAAATAATATTGATATTTCATTAAAAACTTCTCCTTCATTTATTCCCAAGTAGGAATGGCATCCTTTCCAATTCCCATGAACCATCTAAGTGCTACATTTTTTAGTTTTGCTAGAAATAGTTTGAGGTTCCTAGCATCTTGATTATAATCATAGATGTGACATAAGATGTTGAACTCAAAAATAAATGTATCTAGATCGTCAAATGATTTTACTCTAAATGAAGGGAGGGAAAATTGAATGATGTTTTTTCATGTCTAACTTTACATTAGGAGTAAGGATATGGAATTTGAAAGTAGTAAACTCATTGGTAGTGTTTTCTTCCTATTGATCCCCCATGAATACTCTTTTTATTAGTAGATGAGAGGTTGTTGCTACCCAATGCTCAAAATTCCTATCAATTATTTTATTTCCTAGGTTGTAAAAGATGTAAACTTTATTTTTTTCCTTAGGAATGTATGGATTCATATACAATGGGGATAGTGTGGAGGTTTTAAAATATTTATCTAGTGTCTTAGTAAATATTTTTTCTAAATTTGAAGATTCTATTGGCCTAGTGTTTCTTCTAGGGGAAATAATAGATTTGAATTCATCCTTCGAAATAAATTTGGATGACAGAGGGAAGTGAAATTTAGATTCTTGAGTATGATATTATAAAGTAGGAATTATTAGAGGTGGTGCATGTGGGTCCTTTTTAGGGTTATGAACCTTTTCAAAATATCTAGCTTGTGCTACTAGTCCAACCAAAAATATTCTTTCTCAACCTCTTCTATTGACAAATATAAGTGATCTTTAGGAATTCCTTCATGTTCCTCAATAATTACAAGATGTATTTCAGATATTTAATTATTATTCAATGATTCAATAAAATATATTCCTATATAGTCCCCTTCACTTTGCATTTTTCAGTCATTTTTTTAAACATTTTACCCACACTACCTGCATAGGGTTAGTAATATGGGGTTTTTTTTTTTTGAAAATTTCCACTATCCTAATTGCAAAAAGAGAAATTTTAACTATGAAATTAGTAAATATTTAATATATAAAAACAACAATATTTTGGAAAAATAATAAACATCTAAAAACAATTTCTATCGAGATTGAAGATTACAAGTGTGGGACACCCTTCATTGGCAATGACACCAAAAATAACTAGCAGCTGATTCATAAACATATATAATTTTCTTGATAAAAATGACCAAGGAGAGTATATATGTATTTTTAAATTCTACCTTATTTTAATGTCAACTGAGGGATGTAAAATTAATAGGATGATATCACTATATGTGAACACTCAATCTCTAATTTAACATTCTGCTAATTGTATTTAAGATGTTGAAGTGTAATAAATGAAATGCATGAAATGAAATTGAAAAAAATTACAATAAAATAAATGATTGTGTGGGAATATTTATAAAAAAAATATTAAACAAGAATGCAAATTACATAATTTATAAATGAAACACATAATGCTTAGGGAAATAAAATAACATGCTTTACTAACTAAATGGGTTGGATTGTTGTTATAGCCTTCCAAAGGGGGTCCTTCCTCCTTATAACTCCATCTTCAACCCCTCCTATTATATAAATATATTTAACTCAAAATTTCTCACTCATATTAATCAAAATTTTAGAAATGAATTGATGTATGAAGTTACAATCACAATTTCTTAACACAATGTACTTATAAGAATATTTGTTCAACAAATACTATTTTCAATATCTCTCAACACTACGGCTATGTATTTATATATTATAGAGGAGATTGTTTTATGAAAAAAAAATATATACATTAAATTCTTTAATACATTCAAATTGGAATAACTAAAATCATTTTTTGTTTTGCTAAAGATATTCTTCATGTGAATTTTGTGACTTTACTATAGGACAAACAGGGTTGTCTCATTCTTCAACCACTTCTTTATTGAGATCCATAGAGGTTAGAGTTTGTTCCTATGAGTTGGTTAGAAGATAATAAAAAAAATTATCTAAGGCTTTGGTCATGTAGTGGCTATAGGATGGTTTGTGTGATGAGATTCCCTTTTTCTATAAGATGCTTCATGCTATATACCTATTATTTCAAAACATCTTCAAAATAAATTTATAGAAATAGTATCCTAAATCATTATATAATAGTCATATATTTAATTTCAATACATATTTTCAAATTTTCAAAATAATTTTAAATCTTAATGCTATATAGTTTATGAAAGCATGAAAATATATGGAAAAGTGTTCAAAAGCATGGTAAATATGCAAGATGAGTACAATAGATGGACATAATAATAGGACATTTATGGGGCTCATCATACCATTTTTAATCATTTTATACATGTTATAATCCTATTCCTCACCTTAATACCCTTTTTTTAGTCAGTTGTACTAGGTCAACCCTATACAATTTTACATGATTTTCACTTACAAACAAGTTTGGCCTTTGGATGACCTAGCTCATGACCTAGTGAATAATTATCCTAAATTATGATAGGTCAAATAGGTTGACCCTATCGATTAATATTTTTGGAATATTATTGGGTAAAATCCACCTATATATACAAGTTAATTTCACCATTATTTAGAGAATAGAAGAAAAAGAGCTACTGTATATCTACTTATCCACAATTCTACTTGAGGAATAAGATTAGAGTCTCATACTTTATTTTTGAGATATAGATCCTTTATTATGGATAATTCTTTTAGATTTATTGATAGGTTATGTATCCTAGAGATGATTTATCTTTTTCATCCTTACATACCACAAAAAACACTTTTTAAACACCTTGGCCAAAGGAAAGATTGAGGCTATAGGTTCATATTTAAAGGTAAGTATTCCTAACTTTTTTCCTACTTTGCAAGAGTAGATAGATATACATTTATATTTATCTTCCATGAATTAGGATTCCATATACATTGACTTGAGTATATGTCTCTTATGGATTTTTACTTTTATTATTTCTAACCCCCACATTGTGCCACAAGCTTTATTGAGCATTAGATTAGATTTACTTTACTTGTTATTAGTTTAGTGAGATATCAAGACACATGAATCTCTTAGGGTTATTATGTGGTTGTGCTTGACCATAGGATTTGGAACCCTCCTTATCATGGTTTATTATGGTAATAGATCCCCTAGTTGGGTCTAGTGGATCCCCATATTGGTCATGTTTCCATTTAACAAATGTGTCCCCAATTGGAAGTGTATGGTATGATCTATCTTCTCTGAGTTAGGATTGGTTTATAAACATGATGCATTATTTATTTCATACATTATGGTGAAATTGACATGAGCCTAACCCTTTAAATTTTTGCTTCACTTATTTTCATTATTTTATCATTCTATTTTCATATATTTACAATATTGGGTCAACTATATCAACACAGTACTAACTTCTATGCGTAGGCTTAACAATATAGTCACATCCATACTCTGTTATATTTATGAAATTGTTATAGACTTAAATTTAGGCTAATAGGTTGACTAATTTGACCTTGTACATATTTAGGCATCCAATTTAGCATACTAGGTCGACCCAATTGACCCTATACATTTCTAGGCTATCAGCAATAAGTTTTTCCAAATCTAGTTCAAACTAGTCAACACAATATAATTTGAAAGTATTAATCAAGGTTCTTAAAAAAAATCTCACTTCTCTACATATACCAACCCACTAAGGTTTCTTTTTATCCTTATCTCTCTTTCCTTATAGTTCTATTTTTCACAGCTTGCAATCTTTAAAACTACCCCTGTACAATCAACTATGTTGACCTTGTCGAGATAGTTCTATATTCTATATTTTATCTAAAAATAAAGTTCAACCTTCTAGACGTAGTTAATTTTTATACCTATGATTTCATACTATAGAGGCAACACTATTGACCATGTTCTATATTCTTTGCATACATTATTGACTACATTGACACTATATTATGTTTCAAATTTGGAATTAACCTTTATATGCTAGTAATTAGCTTACACTTTCATTTTTTATTGATTTTATGCTTAGGATAGCTCAGATAATATAATTATGTGGTTTTAAATATAAAATTTAGTTTCACTATTTTCTATTTTATGCACATACTACCAAATCAAACAATCTTAAATTGCATTTTAATAATTATCTACCTAAGGCCAACCTACTTTGATTTCATCACCAAGGGGGAAGCCAACTTGGTTTTTTGGCCAAGTATTAACACATGATTAGAGGTATATTTTGAACAAGCACCTGAAAACCCTATCACTATTGTGTGTGAAGTGATGGGTTAGGCCCCAATACTAAGCTAGTACAATTTCCAATATAGATCCCTTTCAGCCTAAACATCGTGAAACTATTCTTTGATTGATTTTTAGTTCCTTTCGTACATCCAACTTCCTATCACATCTGAAATTATACTCTAATAGTTTAAAAACATTTAATTTGACCACATAGTTAGATTTTACATTAAAATTTGATTAATTTCTATTTGCAAAATTGTATGTTATATTATAAAAAATTGTATTATCTAGATTTGGTGCAAGGTTTCATGTTGTGTACCTCAATTAGATCATCCTAATTGATCTAGTTGATTGTGTGTTTCATTTCATTTCTGGATTTCATAAGTACTTGAAAAAATATTCCTATTTTATCACATAGTCATTTATATCAACACAGTCTCTTATAGTCTATCTATTTTTTCGTACCTATTATACTAAGATGACCCAATTGACCTTGTACACTTTTTTAGCTTATGTTTTTTGTACTAGGCTGACCTAGTTGACTCTGTATAGTTTTTAGGCCTTATTTTGTTTACTAGGTTGACCCAATTGAATCTACAATATTTTTATCTTTTCCTATTTCATTACTTTTTGAATCTATCTTACCTTTTTTAGTCTTTATCATGCATCATGAACTTTTTATTTGAAGACAACACTAAGTTGCATTCAATAGACATGATGAGTCTCACCAACCCTCATAGGTTCTTCTATAAGTAGAGTAGGGATCTTGTCATGGATGAGAGTAATGTCCATATAGCCACTCACACAAAAAACTATGGGGTCCCTCATTATTACTCTTTATAGCGTAATCCTCTCTTTTCACTAGAATATCAACCTAGATTAGAGTATACCCCTAAAATGCTCTTATTTATCACTAAATTTTCTCAACATTGAGGAAAATATCATTTTACCATTTACCACCTCATTGTTAGTGGTCAAGTTAAAGATACACATTCACCTACTCCCACATTCTCAAATGGATTTGGAGGTACTAATTTATTTAATTCTTAGCTTCTTCACTTGATTATGACACCTTCTCATACCATGACCTCTTCTTATTTAACTTCTTCTACCTCCATGCCTAGTATCTCCACTAACATGGTAGGTTATACATCTAGTGGGCCTCTCCTAAGACCCAGTATTATTAATCCTTCCACCATTGCATCATTTTCTATTCAAGGTGATCATTCTTCTAGTGTTTCCTCTTCTCATTCCTTCACTACTCCATATTTTATCCCACAAGAAAACTTTACCACTAGTGCCTCACATTCTAACAGTTCCTTTCAAGCTCATACCAATACCAATAGTTGTACCAAATCCACTAATACCAAATCTATTTCTTTAAATAACTATAGTAATGCCAATCAAAACCACTACTCTTCTTACAAACATTTAATCAAATGAATACTTTTCAAACTCATAATACAAATCAAATGATGAGAATGTAAAATCATCTTGTTCATCATCAATCTCATCCTCAACCAACATCTTAAGGCATGCATAATCAAAATATTCCCCCACCTCCTCTTCAAAATTCCCAAGGTAATATCATTAGTCAACCTCTTTTAGTCAACAAAACCATTAAGCATCTCCAAAATGAGACTCTTACCACTCAAATTTCCAATATTGATATAGGAGGTATCACCCCTACCATTTCTTATAGTGGATCAATTGATCCTTACCTTCATCTAAAAACATGTGGAAATATTTATAAAAATTGGGTCAAATTGAATACCTTTACCATTACCAAGATATTATCCAAAAATATCATGGGTTATTCTTTACATTGGTACAAAAAACTTAAAACTCATTCTATTACTAGTTTGGAAGATTTAGTAAATTCTCTAGTTCAAGAGTTCTAAACTAGTGATCTTCTTGAGAATACCTTGGCCCATTTTATCAATTGTAGGAAACTTGAAAATGAAACTACCCAAGCTTTTGTTAAAATTTATAAAACATTGTTTGAAAAATGTGAACATAACATGGACAATGATAATATTTTCCTTCTCTTTACATATTCTCTTTTTCCCAAGTTAGAATATCAGGTCTATACTCTCTCTCCATGTACCTTGGAGGAGGCCATTGACCAAGCAGAATGTCAATATTTACTTATGCATAAATTCATTCCACCACAAAATTATATGGGTCCTTGTATCTTACATAAGAATAAAAATAATCATGCTACAAATGTTGGTTGCATAGACTCTTATGACACCATTCACACTATTCACATTTTTGTTCTTAACCAATCATAAAAACTAATTCCCCCTTCTCAAAAATACACCAATCCTCACTTATTTTCACCTAATAATATAAATGTTCATAAACCCCTATCCTTACATGAATTAATTAAACATCTACCTTGGCCTCTTCCATGATAACTTGATCCCATTCATCTTATGAAATCATGGTATGATCCTAACAAGTTTTGTTGGTTTCACACTAGTTGGGGTAATTATCATGTGAATTTTAAGTAGCTCCATAATTTAGCTATGGATTTTATTCTTTTTCCTAATTTTTATCATGATTAAATCATTTTAAAACATTAAAAATCCTATAACATTGCTTTTAAGGATTGTGAAACTGATACTAAATCTCAAGAATTGAATTAAGGTAATGCTCAATTGGCTATCTATAAATACCCTATTCCTAATCACCAACCTAACCAAGAGAACCAATAGAATCCCACCCCATAAACCAAAAAAAATTTAAAGTCTTTTTGACCCAAATCCTAATGAGAATGTGGTTACTATGACTAATATTGAAGGGTGGTTGCTTTCATTGACCCCCAACCCATCTATACCATTCCATTGTCTCAAACATTATGTGTTACCTAGGATTATTCTCCAACTCACTTAAATGAGTTGGGTAAAGATGAATTTATAACCTCTGATGAACCAATTCCCACTCCTCCTTTGGATAACACTTCCCATTCTATTTCTACCATCCCTCCATCTAATTTACCTAACACTAATGATAAACAAGATTCTATAAACACTTCTATCAATTCTCAAAACCAACCTAAATGAACTTATTCATCTTCAAAACATAATATACAAACTTGTTCTAAACCTTTTCCTTATTATCAACATAAATTCCATTATATTTTTGTTCCTCCTACTGAGGACCTCCTTCAACACTATGTACCTATCTCTAATAACCTTCTTATGGGTTATGATGAATTGGATACCATAATGTAACTCCCTAATATCCCATTTCAAATTCCATTCCCATGAACTTTTGAAGACCTCTTCATGTCATCAAAATTGTCTTATGAAACTCTTGTTTGAAATGAACATAGCATCCCTCATCCTCTTTTATCAAGATGTGAAGTAACCTTATCTGGATCTAAAGATAATAGATTTCTAAAATGTGAAGAGATGTCCATCTATATTGACGTAAATAATGAGAACTTATCTTTTTTTTTAATTTCTTATCACTTATATGATTCTCCATGATATTATACTTCATTTGAACGATCCTCCTCTATTTATTAGTGTCCAAATTGGTGATAACTAAGTCAATCATGCCTTGATTGATGATGGTTATGGCACCTATGTTTCCTCTCTCAATTTTATCAAAACCCTTTGATATTTTGAATGCAATATCAAGTCCACATGTATTACATTTCGAGGATATAATCAAAGGAAAATGCCTCCCTTAAGTGGTGTGTAGCTTCCCATTACCATCCTACCTATTACCATTCATGTGAAGGTGATGATCTTCAATTTTTCTCTATCTTATAACATCTTTCTTGGTAGGTTGTGGACTCATCGTATAAGGTAAATTGATTCTTCTTATTGCCAATGCATTAAATCTCCTCATAATTAATCCATTTATAGGATTTAGGGTGACACTAACCCTTTAATTTCAAATAATACAAGACTGTGGTGTCTTTAAGCTTCCTATTCTTGAGCCTTCGCCTAGTGTTCCATTCTATGAGTCTCAATAATTCAACTTTCATATTAATTCAACTTGAGGTTACAATGATCATCCATAAATCATTGGGAATATTCCTTCTAACCTCTTATATTTTGATGATGATGAGCCTGATGAGATCAACCTAAATACTAAATTTTTTTATCTCTCACCTCATATAATCTCTTAATTTCCTCCTTCTTTATAGCCTCAATCTCCCAAACCTCCTTGTGATGATTTTACTAATGTCTTGACTAATACTTGGAATTATATTTATCACACTTCATAAAAAGTTTTTCCATACATACATGCATCATGTATCTTCATACACCTGACTATGATGATGGTTATTCCTTAGATGATCCATTCTTAGGTGGTCTTATTCAGGCCATGATGATAAGATTATCTATTATTTTTATTTTTTAATTCAATATTTTTGTGTATCTTCCCATATTTCATCATTTATACTTCATAATTTTAGTATTTTTCCTCTTTATTATAGGTTAGAGATGGTGGAAACACCTCTAGTTTCTAAGTAACCTCATAGGTGTATGCTTAGGAATCATGTTATGATTGTGCCTCACAAGTTTACTATGTAGCATGACTATTACAACTTTCTTATCCTTAAGATGCATGTGACCATTCTTCATCATTTTGCATGCTCCACCCATTCCTTAGTATATCTTACTATAGTTAAGCCTATTAATGCTCCCACTTTAGTTGAGTCTTTGCTTGATTTTGATCCCATTACTCTGTTTATTGAGCCCAGTCCTATTCCTTCCCCACCATCACATTATCTTGGTGATTGTTTGCTTCCTTTACCTTAGATGGATCTATTTCCCACTAAATGTGCTAATGAGCCTTCCCAAGATTTTTATGCTCCTATTACACTTCCTCCTATGAGTGCTTATAATAAGCCTACTCACAAGTGTATCTATTACTTCTTTGACATATATAACCATTTTTTATGCATTATCAGAAGCTATGGAAATATATTGATACTTTTCTTCCTTTTACCCCTCAACCCTTAGAAAAAACCACACATCCTGTGAAGGTGTTACCTTAGTATATTATTAAGTATAAAGAGGTGTATTATCTTTGGCACCAATGTGGTACCCATCACAGTGATTATTTTGACATCCTTCAACAACATCCTAAAGATCACCTTATAGTTATTTTTGGACATTATACCATTCCTCCCATATGTCATTCTTAAAATAAGGATCCACCTTCTTCTCCTATGGCTCCACCTCCTATGGTTTCATCCCCTCTTATGGTCCCTTTTTCACTTCCTATTTATTTACCAATAAATATTTCACCCATGGACCTCCCTCACTTATGTATCCTTCTTCACCTCTATGTCCCTTACCTATGGATCCTTCCTCACTAGTGATTCCTACATCTCCCACAGATCTAAGCCCATACATTATTTTAATCATCCCTTGCCTAATAGACTTAATTAGAATGATACATATAAAATACTTACCTTTTCTATTAAGGATATTTTCACTGAAGATAGATGAGACATTTGGAGTCATTCACCTCCAACTTCATACATATTTATAAGATGTTATGAATAATATGTGTGGGTAAATATATCACTATTCATCAACACATGCATTGTGTTCTTAACATTTTCATTTGGATTAGACATGTGATCCAATAGTATCTTTCTCTATTTGTTATATCATTTGACATTATGTCAACTTATTATTTATCTTACATGGTGACTTTACTTTCGTATTATATATTGCATATACTATCATTTACGTTTTCATTTATATGTCTTATTTATCATTGCTTTCTCTTCCTCTCTCAATTTTATTTCTTATAAACTTCCTTATTTTCTCTTGATGATTATTTTCTTTCTTATCTCTATATATATAGTTAATTATAATTTTTAATTAGTTATAAATACCTAGTTCCCATTAGTCATTCCCTATTTACCATGTGATTAACTAGCAAATAATTAATCTCATTATATTCTCCTTTCAATGGTTCACTTTAGATCTCCTTTTTCCCTTTATTTCCTTTTCACAAACTAAGCATATACATGGTTGAGACTTGAGATAACATCTTGGTTCATTATCAAGCCTAAGTGTTCTAGTCAATCTTGTCTTTGGTTACTTAGCTTCCTTTAGCCTAATCCTATAGCTCATTTATGTGTATCAATTTATATCTTATGATTGGTCATTCCAAGTCTGAATGGAGGAAGAATATTAAAAATACTAAATATATATATATATTTAAAATACAAATCATTTAACAAAATGCAATGATACAAAAGGCAAAAACATTCCAAAATTCTTAAAAGTCCAATCACACTAAAAGATAAGATTCAATGCACATCTCTTTATTCTAGTCAAATATCAAACTCCATAGTTGGCCTCATAATAGAGCTGAGGTCCATTGGGGTGTGGTAGGCTAGTAGACTATAAAGGAGATTAAAAAATTATTTTAGTGCTACCTATTTTCTCATATAAGTACCCAATCTTAAAAGTAGACTGATGGCTCTATAAGGAGTCTTAAGGAACACATACCATGTTGTGGGAAGGTAGGTTTATTTTAATTTCCTTATACCAATCTACCTTCATGATTTGATCTTAGTATCACACTTATTTTCCTATAAATATTTGTGTTTATATCAAATAGGTTTCCTTTATAAATAGATGGTCACTAGTTACTTAGTGTGTTCTCATGCCCTTAGTATGCCTCTTGTCTCCTAAGGTCATCTCATAGGATGCCTAAGTTATTATTTTTGCATTACATTTTTCAATCCTTACATTCCTCATATTTCCTCTTGAGAAATATTATTTAGTTCACTGATCACTCCCTTTGGGATTCCACTTGTGAGTTGCATTGTAAGACCATGGATAAGACCTATCCTTCCTCACAAATTACCATAATTTCCAATTCTGATTACCAACATCCTTTGTTACCATATTTTCACATTTATTCCACCTCAGTGGTGTTACCTTTGTCATTTTTAGTGTAATACCATGGATAGGACCTAACCTTCCTTACAAAATTTTCCAATAATCCATGTCATAATCAAAATTACATGTGTCAAATATGAGATAAGATGTGATTGATTATGAAGATATACACCATTGACATGTTTCTAGCTTTATTTAGTATGCTTTATGCTTACTTCATTTTTATTTTTTCTTTTATCTTCTTATTTACTAATTTCATGTAAAAATCCAACCATTTACTAAATTTTTCATACTTCCCAACTTGAATTAGTGTGATAAATTTAAGCCCAATTCTTTCCAATTTTGTTTTTCTCTTATGCTTCCCAACATTATTTAGTATGATTGACTGACTTAATTGATTTTATTTTTATACCATTTTTACTTTCATGTGATTTCCACTTTATTACATTACTTTCATACTTCCCAATGTGATTTAGTGTGATTTTACTTGTTTTGATTTGGTGCCAATTTTTTATTTAAAAACATACTTTTTACCATCTTGTTTTACCACCATTTTGGTTCTTTATACTTAGTCATTTTATTGTTATTACACATTTCCCAATGTCAAATAGTGTATAGTACATTTTTGATTGATTATATTTTACTAAGTCCTTTTTGCCTCTTTCTTTTTAACCATGCATGTGTCCTCAATAATGATAGAAAATAAACCACAACTCATATATTTCCTATAGCATATATAACATATAGCTAAATACATGTGCTAGAAAGAAATATATCCAAACATTAATAACGATAAACATAATGCCAACATATACAACCAACATCCAAATCTCAAAATGAGTCACCTCTATATATATCATGATTTTTAATACAAAAATATAATCATAAACAAAGTTATAGCTCTATGGATGGTCCCCAAATTCCCATCTCATAACCTAGCCATGCTACCAATAGATACCTTGATTTAATTCCTCTAAACAAAATGCTATAAAGAAGTTGTTTGAGATCTCAATCTAGATATCTACCCTTATAGATGAGCCACCTAATCTTGCACCTATTCCAACTAGGTGAGGGTTGCTAGATGTATTTCTCTCTCTTACTCTTGTACCTTGTCATATGGGATATGGTCACTACATGTGTTATTATCTCTTGGGATTATACCTATCCCATCTATGTCATAGTAATTAGATGCACAACTCTCTCCTTAGATAGAGCCTACCATTCCCATGCCTCTCCTACACTCACCTATATTAGTGGTTTCATCCCCTCTTTATGGACTTGTAACTACCTTTTATCCTCTCCAACTAATCTAGACCATCTCAATTGAGTTAGGGTAGATGGTACACTGGGATTCTCTAGTGTAACATGGTTGTTTGATATCAACACATCATTTAGTATATCATGGAGTGATCCCCTCACTAAGAACCCTCATCTAGTCTCCTCATCCTCTACCACTCCTTCAAAACCAAACCAAATAGATATTATATCATTGGTATATCCCAAAATCTATCTATCTCAAGTAAACTTAAGAAAAAAATTAACCATCTTTTATTACATATCTATGTGTTGGACATTACTATGTTTCTATCTATACACCTAATGATCATGATCTCCCCATCAGTGAAAGCTCTAAGAAACACATCTATATGTCACCACCTAAAAATAAGTCCTAGATTTTCTAGTTCTACCTATCTTAATCTATGCCTATGTGGTCTCTTTATAGCCAAAATCTAGTTTAGCCCATCTAATGGGTCATATAAGATGTCTAATGTCTCTAATCTCTCTACTCTTAATACCTCCATTAAAATCATGCCCATAATGGTTATTTTTCCTTCTAATATAGAGTTGGTGATGGTACCTCTAATACTCCTCCATCTGCATCCATCTCCTTCCACTCTACTAACCATCATGCCTGACCTATCCATGGTCCCTCATGATGTGGTTTGATCTTTGGCCTCACAACTTATGACCCTAATCCTCTTCTCCCCCATAGCTCTCTCACATATCAGGCTCAAAATTTTTTCAACACTATTGGTGCCACCAGGTGAGACAATCCCATCTACCCTAGTAGACATACCACCAGATGTGGCTCCATCAACTAGGTATAGTGCCTTATCACCTCTATCTATCCTAAAGTTGGTTCAACTATCTCCCAGCTAGGCCATGTCATAATAGTGTGCTGATACAACTACCATAAAATATCCATTCTATTATGCCTATTTTCACACCACCCTAAAAAAGTATCTAAAATTGATACTTTTTTACCATAGAGATGACTTAGTCATAAAATTTAAAACTATGTCAGGGACCTAGTGAACTAGTAGTATATTTGGATGCAAAATTTTAGTTATAAATAGCTAATAATTGATTTATTATTTCATATTTATATTTAAGAGGTTTTAAAAAGCATAATAGATAAATGAATAAAATATGCATATATATTTATCATTATGAATGTTTATGATCAGTTATTTTACTTTATAGTCCATGATTAGATTATAATTTAACATTTTAGTCTATGATTATGGTAATGATTCAAATATATATTGATTTTCATTTAAGTATGATATGAATTTTAGATCAATTTTCATCTAACATTGTGAATAATTTGTGGTGACTAATTCAATATTTTTAGTTATAATGTAAAGATTGGTTCAATAAAGATAAGAATGGTATATAATTGGTTATATTATAACCCTATCTATTCATTTTCAGATTATTAGTATACAAATAGATTAGTCAAAGTTTTTATGGTTTAATAAATCAATACATGATTTGATTTATTATGAACATTATTTTTGAAAATCACGAGTTCATTAGTTTGATATTAGATCTATTAGTTTCATATAATCTATTGACAACATAGTTTACATTTTGAAATGTTTACTTATTTAAAATTGATTTGATTCTTGGATGATTTGTTCTGAATGATATATAGGTATCCTAAAATTTTAAGTGATTAATTCTAAGTCCTCATTTGGCTAAATTTACTATTCAAAAACTCTCTAAGTTTTCAAGTAATATAAATATATTACTTCAAATCCTAATGTTCCCAAGACTTGTTATTTCTAAGGTCCTAACATAAGCCTTTTATCCTAAGTTTTTGAAATGTTTCAATATATTGGATCATGATATGTTTGAAGGAATTTCATATGGTTTATTTAGATGCATGAATATTTATGGGGTAAAGAATCTATTTGGAAGATTAATTGAATTAACCTAAACTATGTTTATCTTAGAGACACATAAACTAATGTGATTGACAAGTTAGTCAACAAAGTGAGTTGGTGGTCCATTGTGACAAAGTGAGTTGGTTGTTTGTGGCACCAATTAGTAATCAAATTAATGAAAATACATATTAGAGAGATTTTGAGATCAAGGTGCGATTTTTTATAGTTTGAGAACGTAATGTGAAGCATACATGCATTGATTATCAGAAGTTGGTAAGGGGTTTAGTAGGCAATTTAGTGATTATTATGTTTAAATCACCTACTAACCTAGTTGGTAGAATTACTAAGTACATCCTCAACTGTATGAGGCCAACAAAAATTGGACACATGAGCAAAGTAGTTATGTCAAAGGATGGAAATTACAAATAGATTGTTTTTTTATTCTGGTCATTTCATGAAGCTTGTTTGTAGAAGGGAAACTCTATTCATTTGGATTTTTAATTACAAATAAGGATTTTGAGTGAAAAGATTACAAAGAATCACTTGAAGGTATGCCTTAAACAAAATGAATGAGTTTTGGAGATTATTTTTCTTATGTTTTAATTTTCATGGAAAGAATATGATCTTGGCCTACATGTTATTGAATTCTAACTTAAGTTTTGTGCATGCATGTTTGGCAAGAATATATGATGCTTTCAATTTCATGGTTGAATATCTCACTTCTTACATAAAATATTGAAGCAAAATGTATTTATTCTTTGATATATTGTCAATATGAGATAACGATAAATAGATTTATCATGTTTGGGCATGAGATGTAAGATATACTGGTCTTTCTTACTGTATATACCTATAGTTTTGGATTTTTATGGGAACATTATAGTATTGTTCAAATATGTTTTACAGTTTCAAAGTTTACTTGAGACATCAATTTTATAAATATACTTTGCATGCTTATTTGATGAATCTTTGAAAATATTTTCAAGGTTTTTATTTCATGAATATCAGTGATAGTTTTAAAATAAATCTTGCATGTTATTATTTAGAAATATAACATGTTGAGATTTAGGAGAC
>JARHVA010005582.1:867500-922500 GCA_037957365.1 Torreya grandis
AGATGTCAGTAGGATGAACTTTTATTTTTAGTTTAATTATAATTGACAAAATTCTATACTTTAAGACTTGATATTTGGACTTTCAGTTTTTATATTTTGGTAGATAAATTTTGGAAAGTATAGAAGACTTTAATTTGATGATAAATATATGCTTAAGTTAATTTTTGGAAATATGCATTATGGTTGATATAAATAGGAATTTTATAATACATTAAATTATGTATTTATTGATTGATTTATGTATTCTATTTTACTATTAATCGACAGGGATCCTCACCTATTAGATAGTACCCAGTCTATATTCAAAACACTTGATCCATTAAGATTTTAAAGTCTTAATTAAATATTATCTAATAACTATTTACATTAATTGACTTTGTAAAAGTCAATTAATTAAAGTAAACTAATAACTAACTAAGGTTAGTTATAACTTCTTTTTCAACTAAGTTTGAAGCATAAAAAGAGATCAAATATTAATTTGAAGAGGAGGACGAACACAGGTATTGAGGAATTATACATTTATGAAGTCAATAATTCATTGTTCTCTTTTTATGTAACTTTTTTGAGATAACATGACTTTTAAAGATAAACCTAATGGTATTTTTTATGATGGTGGAGCAATTGCTTAGGCAACATAGGCACATCTAATATTTATATTATAATTTATAGTATATTATCTAAAGTTTGTCAAGTTTAACATATTTTGATGATTTTTATTTGTAGTCCTATGTGTAGAATCCAATCATTCAACCCAAAAAATGATAAAAGCTTCATTATTTATGACATTTCATTGATCTAATTTGATTATAAAAGTTGTCTCTCAATTATTTGTAAAGAAAGATATTGGTTTCTCAAATAAAATCTATATTTTATGATAAGACAAATCTGTTTTTTGAGATTCACAAATTTTATTGTACTTTATCTTGACTTTAATTTTAATATCATTTTAGATTTATCTATTTCCTTTTTCTATTTCCTTAGTTTACTATCTTTATCTTTTAGTTTGTTTTAGTTTACTCTTCATTTTTGTTTTAAGATTACTTTTTTAGAATATATCGTTGTTTATTTTCTTAAAGATATATTTTTTTCTTTCATTAGTTATTTCATTAAATTTAGATATAGTTTAGTAAATTTTTTAAACTCAATTAGATTTCAGATTAATAATTTATAGATATATTTTAGATTTAGATTGATGATAAGTTTAGTCTTAGTTTAGATTATTTATTATACTTAGTTAGATTTATATTAGATAGGTTATTATATTTATTTTAGACTTGTTCAATTGTTCAGTATTTAGTTTATTCTTTTTTGGTTTACATAGTTATTTGGCTTCTTTCTTTTTGTTACTTTGTTATCTTTCCCTTAGAATAGTTGTTTTAATTTGTTTCTTTTCCTTTAGTTTACTATTTGATGTTTACTTTCTTTTGTGTTTTCATGTGTAAGTCTCATTTCATTACTTCTTAACTGAAGATCTATTTATCTCAAATATGTTCCACTTTATATGTTTGGTTATTATCTTGAGGATTCTTAGAAGATATTATAATAGAAAAGCAAGATATTACTTTAAAATATACAATATTATTAAATTATATTTTTTATTCAAGAGATTGCCTAATTCATAGTTCTTCTATATCGAATATGATAGATTACATATTCATATTTAAATTGATTGATTATTTGATAAAATGAAAATTTGAAATTATAATGGAATATGTTATATTTTATAATTTATTTTTTATTTCCTAGAAAATTTTAAAAGCCCATCACATCTTTCAGATCATAATTGAACCTTTAAAACCTTACTATTAAATGGGTAAAATTATAACTTAACCTTCATGATATGTGAAAGTGTTGATTAGTTGATGGTAAAATTTTCATTGTCAACATATTTGGTGACTCTATTAGAGATTTCATTCAATTTTTTTTTTATTTTTATTTTTTTATTTTAATTTCTTCTTGCTCATTGTGCTTAGGGGATAACAACCTCTTATTATCCAACCTATAATTTATATTATTGATGATCAAGTTGGTTTTAATTTTAATCTAATGAGTTATGTATGGTATAATCAACCTTAAAATATTTAGCAAGTTATTCAAGTCATAAACAAAGAAGAAGAAATAATAGAATTTGAGTTATATTGGTACTCTAACCTTACTCATAAAAATAAACAAGATATTTTAAATATAAATAAGAGAATTTAGGAAGATAGAGCTAGAGTTTTAGCTACTAATCCTAGGCTTAGAACTCATTTTCTATCTGATTCCTTTACTTTTGATTATCTCATTTTGCCTTTTGAACCTATTAAAATAAATAAGCAATTAAATCAATTAAATCAAGTTCAATAAAATTAGACAATTCAATTATAGGAGATTATTGAAGCTTTCAATGGGAGATAAAATAGAAGTGAGGGTAGAAGACTTGATTCATTGATTTTAAGACAATAGAGATCATAATGATCTTACTAAAGGTAAAGATGAATCTCAAGTTGAAGAAGAATAATAGATATCTATAACACCATGGATTTTTGTAAATCTCATAAATGTTGGAAACCACTTTGGTAAGTTACCTTCCCTTAAAGGGTTAAATATACAAAAAAAATTATGGCACTCCTAGAGAATATTGAGAAGATAACTTAGAAACATTTAGATTAGTTTTTAGTACTCTTGGTGTAAAAAGTGAACATATTTATTTAAGAGTTTTTGCTCAAATATTTAAAAGAAAATCTTACCAAGCATTTATTAGTTTACCTTCTAAGATTATCATCACTTAGAAAAATATTGAAGAATAGATAGAATTATAATTTGGGAAAGACAAAGAAGACTCTAACCTAATCAATGATCTTATGAAATTTTCTCTTCATCTAGGTGAGACCATTTATCATTTCATTATCAGGTTTACTAAGTTATGTCAAAAGATCCCTCATGATCTCAGACCTTCTAAGAATTTATCTAGACTTTATTTATGTAATGTTTTACCCATAAAATATAAAATGGCCTTAGAGGATAAGGATATTATAAAATATGATGAAACTTTAACATTATATATGTGATATAAAAAAAACTTAAACATATTAGATTTAAAGACAGATCTTCTACAAATCTAAATTTAGATAATGCATAAATTTTAAAAGCTATACAAAATCTAGGAAATGAGTTGGTCATTGTTAAAAGATAATTAAATGATAAATCTTCTTTTTCCAATAGAAATAATATTGAAAGTAAAAATTTAGACATCGATTATTACTATAATGTATGTGAATTGGATCATGATCTAGATTCATGTGTTGTTCATAAGTTTAAAAAATTTACTCAAGGAAAGATCTTATATTTGAAGATTTAGTAGACAACATTAACATGTGTGCTCTTGATGACCCATCAAAAAATGAAAAAGCTTATGTTATGAATACTATAAGTAAAAATTATAGTTCTTTTCAAAATAATAAAACATCAAACAATAATTCTTCTTCTAATGATAAATGAAAAATAGTTTAGAATAATGTAAGTAGTTTAGCTAATAATGTTGCTTAAAATATTTATTTGTCAACTGGTTATAATAATATTTAATATCAAAATTATAAGCCTAAATTTTTTAAATATACTGATGCTAAAACTTATAATATAATTGATGATTTATCTATAATCAAAATTGGATTCTCATTAATTCAGATAACCAACCTTTTAGGGTAGCTTGATAAGATCAATGAGACTGTTAAGAATCTTAAAACTGATGTAGGTTTACAAGAAGGTAGTAATGAATAATCAACTATTTATGCTCAAAATTATGTTCTTCTTTTAGGCTATATGCCTCATTTTTATGTTATTATTAAAATTGCTAATAAAGTAATTGATAATTTTATATTAGATATAGGTGATTAAAGGAATATAATGCCTAAATTCATTATAGATTAATTAAGCATATCTTATGAAACTGACAATGGGAAACTTATTAGATTTTACTCTAGACAGACTAAATTTTGTGGTAAGTTTCATGACATAGTCCTTAAGATTTCTCAAGATGAAGGAATAATATGCATGACTAATGTCCAAGTTTTAGATATTCATAGTAATTATGATATATTATTAAGAAGAGATTTGTCAAGATCAATTGGTGATTTTGTTGGAAAAAATATTACATGGGTTATCATTAGTAATGAAATTAGTTTCATTAAAAGAGAAGATCAGTCTAGTACACCTATAGAGTCATCCACTTCTTCCACAATTTTTTATGTTGGGATAGGTATTGAAACTTATGAATTATTTAATTTAGATGAACAAAAAAATCAACATGAAAAATTCTTTAAAAAGAACATTTTAAGGTCACTTTATTTTGATGGAGCTTGTTCTATAAAAGGCAATGGTTCTAGAATTTGTCTAATTTATTATGTTGGTAAGATATTATGTTATGTTTTCAAATTATGATTTAAAAATACTAATAATTTTGTATAATTTGAGGCTTTAGGTTTAATTTTAGAAAAATCCATAGAACTTAACATTAAACATTAATAAATCTTTAGAGATTCTAAATTAGTTGTTAGAAAAGTTTGAATGTTTTATAAAACTAATCAAACTCATCAACATTATTATATACAAAAAGTTTGGTCATTACTTGAACATTTTGAGGCCTTCAATATCACTCATATTCTTAGATAATTTAATATTAAAGCGGATAAACTTATTTTTTCATCTAATCCAACACTAAGTAAGAGTGAACCAACTATAGACTTCTCTTATGTAGAAAATATTTATTTTAAAATTTTTTATTTGAATTATGGTTGGCCTATTTTCAGTTTTGATGAACATATATATTATTTTATTAGGGGTAATTATTTTTACCATGATGATTATATGGTAAATTATGGAGATTATTTGTAATTAAGTACTAAAAAATTGTCTACTGGTCTAGTAAGTTTAGAATCTATGTTTAGACCTAATGATCAACCAAAAATATTTAAAATAGAAGAAACTTTAAGGAGAATCATAGGTGAAACCATTCCTATCAACCTAAGTACATAAGAGGATCCAACATATGTCTATTTAGGAATCCAAGTTACTACAAGTGAGAAGGTTAAATTCATTAAGTTATTTACATAATTCGTTAATGTTTTTTACTTATCATATAAATATCTTAAAATTTATGATACTAAAATTATTAAACATGGCATACCTATAAAACCTGGTATTAAAACTGTTAGGTAGAAAATACAAAGAATTAACCCTATGTTAGAGGACACCATTAACAAAGAGATAGATAAAATGATTGATGTTGGTCTTATTTTCCCTATAAAATATCTTGAATGGATAGATAATTTAGTTATGGTTAGGAAGAAAAGACATTAGAATATTTATTGATTTTAGAGATTTTAATATAGTGTTAAAGATATTTTTTCTTTACCAAGTATAGATCAGATTTTATAATAAGTTGTAGGATTAAAAATGATATCATTATTAGATAGATTTTTTGGTTATAATCATTTTTTTACAAATCCTAAAGATAGACATAAGATAACTTTTAATACTCAAAGAGAAACTTTTAATTATAACATAATGCCTTTTAGATTAGTGAATGTAGGAGCTAATTTTCAAAGAGCTATGGATTTTACTTTTGATGATTTGATTGGCATTGTTATTCAGGTTTATCTAGATGATCTCACTATTCATTCTATGAAAATTAAAAATCATTTAGATAATCTTTGTGAAGTTTTCATAAGATGTAGAAAGTATGGTATTTATTTGAATCCAAAGAAATTAGTTTTTGGTGCTACCAAAGGTAAGCTATTAGGAGATATTATTTCTAAAGATGTAATATCTATAAATCCTAAACATGTTAAAGTTATTAAAGAGTTACCTTTTCCTAAATATAAATATATTTTAAGGTCTCTTTTTGGTAAAATAAACATTTTTAGGAAATCCATATCACATTTCACTGACAAATCTAATATTTTGTAATTATTATTTAAGAAAGATGAAATTTATACTTGAAATGAAGGTGTTGATTTAACATTTAATAGTGTTAAAAGTGTCATTACAAGTTATCCAATTCTTGTTAAACTAGATTTGAATAAAGGCTTCATTCTTTATGTTAATGCTACTAAAAAATCCATTGGAGCTATAATTACTCAAGAATTTGAAAACAATAAAGAAAAACCATTTGGTTACATGAGTCATGTTTTAAAAGATGATGAAACTAGGTACCCCCTTACTGAGAAATTTGTTTTCTCATTGATTTCCTCTTTGATTAAATTTTACTATTTATTAATGGGAAACAAAGTTTTTGTGTGATATAACCTACTAGTTATATCTTATATTTTAAAACAACCAACCATTCAAGGAAGTCTTGTTAAGTGGATTTTATGCATTCAAAAATTTGATATTGAATTTGAAACTTCTAAAACTATTAAAAATAATGACTTGGAAAAATATATATATGAAAATGCTTCTTAAAATACTAATATTTTTTTTTTATTTGATGATAAGTTAAATACAAAGCCTCATTTGAAGACCATGAAGATTGCTGATTTTTCTAAAAAATTTAAGTTTGGTCTTGAAATGAATGAATGAGATTGTATGTTGGCTGAAGATGATTTGTACCATGATTTAGTTTATTATTTTCAAAATAAATATTCTCATAATAATTTTGATAAAAATCAAAGATGTTCCTTATGGTTAAAATCTTTAAATTTCTATTTGTTAGCATTTTTTTGGTTCTATCGAAATAGAGATGGAGTTTTATTAAGATGTCTTACACACGATCAAACATAAATATTTCTTAAAGTCAATCATGAAAGAAATTTTGGTAGAAATTATGATAAAAAAAACCACTAATTATAATATTATAAGGGTAGATTATTATAGGCCTATTCTATTATAGGATACGTATATGTTAGTTCATTCTTGTATGCCATGTCAGTTATTTATTGGTAAAGATAAGTTACCTGAAATACTTTTAAATCTTATCATTACTAAAAAACCATTTAAAAAATGGGTATTTAATTTATTTTAGATATACACCCACCTTCATCTGATGTTCATAGGTACATACTAACAACTATAGATTACTTCATATAGTGGTTTGAGGTCAAAACACTTAAAAGTTTTGTAACAGGTGAAGTGATCTTATTTTTAGAAAATCAAGTTTTCTATATATTTAGAGTTCCTTATGAAATTATTTAAAATAATGAATCTCAATTTATTTTAAATAAATTTCTAGAACTTTTTGGCAAGTATTCAACTATATCTAGTCATTCATCCAAATATTACCCTCAAGGTATTGGTAAACCTCAGTCAACGAATAAAATTTTGATTACAATCATGAATAAATTAGTTTGTGAAAATAAAATAAATTGGCATCTTAAATTTTTTGAAATTTTGTGGGATCATAGGACTATTATTAAGGTAGTAACTAATTATTCAAGTTTTATGTTGGCATATGTATTTGAGGCCACCTTACCAATATAACTTCATATTTCTTTAGCTAAAATTGATTTACAATATGTTGTTGAAGATAATAATTTGATTGAATAAATATTGCATGATTTAGAAGCTCTTGATGAATCTAAAGCAACAACATTACGAAAATTAGAAAGGGATAAAAAAATTATAAAAGTTATTCAATAAGAAGATTTATAATACAAAGTTTAAAATTGGTGATTTAGTTTTATATTGGGATAAAGTACAAGAATATCTTGAAAAACATCATAAGTTTGATTCATTATGGCTTGTTACTTATAGAATGACTATTGTACTTGGAAACAATGCTTTTCATTTAAAATATCTTGAAGGAAATTAGTTATATTATTTAGTTAATGGTCATCATTTGAAATTGTTTCATGATTAGATACTTTCAAATTTGTTTGTTTCTTTTGGTTTTCTTGTTTTCTTTTTGGTTTTGTGCTTCTTTTATTTGCTATATATTTTTTGTTTATTGTTTCTATTTGGTTTGTTGTTTGTTTTTGTTGTATTTTTACCTTTGAAAATATCAATACAAGTTACAAATGGAAGAGTTTCCACATTATGAAATAAGGATGCAAGGATAATGCAAATTTTACTATAAGTATCAATTATTTCCAAATATTACTCTTTACAAATTTATTTTTCATTGTATATAAACAATATATGCTGAGTTGTATCAAGTTGTTGAAGTATAACTAAATTTTCAGATTTTGTACTTAAGGCAATTGTATTAGATTATGCATCCAACCCAAAATTCTCTCTTATATCATTCCCTTTATTTGTGTCAAGCTATTTGAACATTTCATCCCTTGATTAAATTAATTATTAAATAGGTTTAAACATAATTAATTTAGAAATGATTTACTTGGATCACACTCTCAAGATTATGTTTTATCAATAGATAATTTGTTTGTTACTCAATTTCATTAAACAAAATTAACTAGTAAGGTTGTTAGTGCTATGCCTAATTTCACACCCTCTCAATTTTTTTCAAAAAATTGATACTTTTTTACGATAGAGAGTCATGAAATTTATAATCATGTCAAGGACCTAGTCAATTAGTAGTATATTTGGATGCATATTTTTAGTTATAAATAGATAATAATTAGTTTATGAATTCATTTTTATATTTTAAGTTGTTTCAAAAAGAATAATGGATAAATGAATAAAATATTCATATATATATTTATCATTATAAATGTTTGTGTCAGTTACTTTACTTTACAACCCATGATCATATTATAATTTAGTATTTTAGTTTATGATTATGGTAATGATTCAGATATACATTGATTTTCATTTATATATGATATGAATTTTAGATAAGTTTTGATTTGACATTATGAATAATTTATCATGACTAATTTGATATTTTTAGTGGTAATGTAAATATTGGTTCAAGACAAATAAGAGTGGTATATCATTGGTTATATTATATCCCTATTAGTTAATTTTTGAATTATGAGTATACAAATAGATCAGTCAAAGTTGTTATGGTTTAATAAGTCAATACATCATTTGATTTATTATGAACATTTTTTTTTAAAATCATATGAGTTCATCAGTTTGATATTGGATCTATCATTTTCATATAGTATTTAGGTATAACATAGTTAACATTTTTAAATGTTTACTAATTTGAAATTGGTTTGATTCATGGATCATTGTTTTTAATAATATAAAGTGATCCTAAAATTCTAAGACCTCATTTGGCCAAGGTTACTATTCAAACATTATCTAGCTAAGTTTTCAAGTAACATAAATATATTTCTTCAAAGCCTAATGTTCCTAAGATTTATTATCTCAAAGGTCCTAACTTAAGCCTTTTATCCTGATCTTTTAAAATGTTTGAATCTATCAAATCATAATATCTTTCAAGGCATTTTATATGGTTTATTTAGAGGCATGAAGATTTATAAGGTAAATTATGTGTTTGGAGGTTTAATTGAATTAACCTAGACTATCTTTATCTTAGAGACACATAGACTAATATTATTGACAAGTTGGTTGACAAAGTGAGTTGGTGGTCCATCGTGGTAAAGTGAGTTGGTTGTTTATGGCACCAGTCAGTAAGTGAATTAATGAAAAAGGCATATTTGAGAGATTTTGATATCAAGGTGAGTTTTTTGGTGGTTTAAGAACTTAATGTGAGGTTTACATTCCTTCATTATCAAAATTTGGTAAGGGGTTTAGTAGGTAATTTAGTGATTATGAAGTTTAACAACATGTTGACCAGTTGGTAGAATTACTAAGTACATCCTTGATTGAATGAGGCTAATAAAAATTGGACACATGATAAAAGTAGTTATGCTAGAGGATATAAATTAGAAATATATTTTTTTCTTTTGCTTTAGTCATTTAATGAAGCTTGTATGTAGAAGGGAAACTTTGTTAGTTTGGATTTTGAGTTGCAGATAAGAATTTTGAGCTAAAATATTATAAAGAATCACTTACAGGTATGCCTTAAATAGAATGAATGTGTTTTGGAGATTGTTTCACTTAAGTTTCAATTTTCATGGAAAGAATATGATCTCAGCTTGCATGTTAATGAGTTGTAAGTTATGTTTTGTGCATGAATATTTGGGAAGATTATATGATGCTTTTAGTTTTATGGTTGACTATCTTACTTTTTACATAAAATACTAAAGAAAAAGGGATTTAGTCTTTGATATATTTCTAGGATGAGATAAAGATAAATAGATTTATCATGTTTGGGCATGGGATTTGAGATATATAGGTCTTTATTTTTGAATATACCTCTAGTTATATATTTTATGAGAACATTGTAGTATTGTTTGAATATGTTTTATAGTTTTAAAGTTTTTTGGAGTCATTAATTTTATAAATAGACTTTGCATGCTTATTTTATGAATCTTTGAAAATATTTTAAAGGTTTTTGTTTCATGAATATCTATGCCATTTTTTAATGAAATCTTACATGTTATGATTTGTAAATATAACATGTTAAAATTCAAGAGACATTGTTGAATATATACTTAGTTTTGGATCTCTATGAATAAAATAAAACCATGCATGCCATCTATAGCTGTGAAAGGTTATTTGAGAGTTTGAGTTTTAGAAAATAACTTTGCATGTTTATTACTTGATTATTTGAAGGGTTTTTTTTCAAAAGAATTTTATCTATATGTTTTTCATAAATATTTTGAAATTTTTTCAAATGTTTGTGGTTAAATATGATTTAGAGGGTTATGTCAAAAATTTATCGAACATATAAACATGACTATTCTTACTATTTCAAAACCATAGGTTTCATGCACCAGTTTCATTTGTGAATGTTTAAATAAAGAGATAGATAAAATAATGAGATTTTGTTGGATTTATGCCTTAGTTTAAAAATATTGAGTTTTGTTTTGAAGTTAGATGTTGAAATAATAGTGATTTGAAGAAACTAGTTATTTCTCACTTGAATATTTGATTAGAAAGTATATTTTGAAAAAATGGGTTTCTATTTCAAAGTATTATGTAGTGATAAATTTTGAAAAGCATCAGTCTGGAATCATGTTATATAACTATGTTAGGGTTTTAAAGTTTTTGGGATAGTGTGATGTTTGTATCTTAAAAAGTTACTTTAAAAATTGATTTATATTTTTTAGATGATGTTATGACTTGGAGGAAGTAAGTATTATTCAAATTCATTTTGTGATTGAAAGGTTTAGTTTTGAAACTTTATATGGTTCGGGTTATGTACAGTGAGAATCAAATGTTATGAATATATACTAAAACATTTTGAAATAAGATTTTGAGTGAAATAACTTAAAATATTTGTAAAGTTAAATATTTTTTGGTGAATATATAAGAAAAGTTTATAGTTGCAAGAAAACTATAATTTGTACTTAGAAAAACAAGGTTTGGTCAAAAGATTCATATCTTGAAGATTTGATCTCTTATTTGATTATATAAAATTATGTGGATTGAGAAATATATGTCATAAAAAAGAAATCCTATTCCAGAAAAAGATGAATTATTCTAGAATTTATCCAAGTTTGGTGTGATATATATAATGAATTCATTTTCATAGCCAAAATTGATTTCAAAGGGATATGGTAGAATATTTTCAAAACAAAATTATGATAATTTTATTTTATTTTAAAATTTTAGATAAGTGTTTAAGAAGTATTTTCATGAAATTCAATAAATTACATTAGAAATAGTTCAATTTGTTTCAATCACTTGACAGTACAAAGATTATTTTATTATAAAGTCTAGTTCAATTTGAATATGTGCATGATTTTTTAGATTGTATTTAAAATGTTTGGATGGGATGAACCTAGGTCAAGCACCAATAATGATAATCAAGGTTGGGGAAATTAGGCTTCTAGTAGCAGTGTGAATCAGTAGAACCTAAATATAAATTTCTTAAGAGGTGGTTTCAGGGTTAGGATATTTGACCCTAGATTTCATAGAGGTGCTAGGATGTCTAGTAAATTTAATGTAGTAGATCCCAAGTTATAAAATGTTTTAAATAATCTACCTTTTAATCTAACCAATCATAGAGGTAACTGAGGATTTCATGGACATATATTTGGTGTTAGGTTTCCTTCTCATTATAATTCCTCTCCCCATTTATAAAGTAATCCACATCATTAAACAATTCAGTTACCCACTCCTAAAAGATTTTAGCCTATTAATGAGCCTCACCCTATTTATGAAGACACTCAGTTTGATGTTGAAGTTATCCATAATAAAAAAATTGTTAATATATCCATGCCTTATGCTTATAATGAGCCTTTATCTTTTGAAAATGATTATATTTTAGGATGTAAGAAGTTACATCTAAAATGGTAACCTTAAAGTAGTATGAAATCTGTGATTGAAATTCATCAAAGTACTTTAGATAACCATTCAGATAGTTAGAATGACATAGGTTCTTCTATTAAGGTCAGAGTTCTCAAATGGATTAAACTGGAGATAGATGATCCCTCGACTAATTCAAGAAAAAAATTGGTTTTCATTTTAGTAGTTGAGATGGAGTATAATGAATACATGAATGAGTAAGGAAAGCCTATAATTGAGGTCCTTTTAGATTCTAATGATACTGGATGTCAGTAAGATGAACTTTTATTTTTAGTTGAACTCTAGTTAGAATAATTATATACTTTTAGACTTGATATTTTGACTTTTAGTTTTGATATTTTGGTAGATAAATTATGGAAAGTATAGAAGACTTTAAGTTTTTGATAATTATATGCTTAAGTTAATTTTTAGAAATGTGCATTATGGTTGATATAAATAAGAATTTTATTAAACTTTGATTTGTCTATTTATTGATTGATATATGTATTCTATTTTATTATTAATTGATAGGCATCCCTACCCATTATATATTATCCAATCTATATTCAAAACACTTGATCCATTAAGACTTTTAAACATTAATTAAACCTTAAATAATAACTATTTATATTAATTGACTTTTCAAAAGTTAATTAATTAAATTGAATTGATAACTACTTGAGGTTAGTTATAACTTTTTTGTCAACTACATTTGAAGCATAAAAGGAGATCAAGGATTCATTTGAAGAGGAGGAACAACACAGGTATTGAGGACTTATAAATTTGTGATGTTAGTCATTCATCTCTCTCTATTTTCTATGAAACATCTCTAAGATAGCATGAATTTTGTAGAGATACCCAATCATACCTTTTTTTTATAGTAGAGTAATTACTTAGGCAAAGTAGGTATATCTAGTTTTTATATTATCATTTATAATAGATTATTTGAAGTTTGTCAAGTTTAACATATTTTTATGATTTATATTTATAGTATTATCTGTATAATCTAAGTATTCAACCCAAATAATGATATAAACTTCATTATTTACAACAGTTCATTGATATATTTTGATAATAAAAATTATCCTTCAAGTATTTGTAAATAGAGATGTTAGTTTCTCAAATAAAATCTATTTTTTTGTTAAGATGACTCTCTTTTTTGAGACTCAAAAATTTTATTTTACTTTATCTTGAATTTAATTTTAATATCATTTTAGATTAACCTTTTATTAATCTATTTCCTTTTTTGTTTCTTTTAGTTTAATATCTTTATCTTTTAGTTTGTTTTAGTTTACTCTTAATTTCTATTTTAATATTAGTTTCTTAGAATATATCCGTGTTTATTTTCCTAAATATATAATTGTTTTCTTTGATTAGTTCTTTCATATAATTTAGATATAGTTTAGTTAATTTGTTAAAATTAATTATATTTCATATTAATAATTTATAGATATATTTCAGATTTAGATTGTTTATAAGTTTTGTCTTAGTTTAGATTATTTATTATACATGCTTAGATTTAGATTAGATATTTTATTAGATTAATTTTAGACTTGTTCAATTGTTTAGTCTTTAGTTTATTATATTTTAGTTTATTGAGTTGTTTGGATTCTTTATTTTTGTTAGTTTGTTATCTTTCTCTTAGAATAGTTTTGTTACATTGTTTATTTTCATTTAGTTTACTATTTGATGTTTACTATATTTTGTGTCTTGATGTGTAAGTTTCATTTTATTACTTCTTGATTGAAGATCTGTTTATCTCAAATCTATTTCACTTTATATTCATGGTTATTTTTTTGAGGTTACATGAAAGATATTATAATAGAAAAACAAGATATTATATTGAAATATACAATATTATTGAATCATATTTCTTTCCTTCAAGAGATTTCCTAATGCATACATCTTCTCTATCAAATAGGATAGATTACATATTCGTATCTTAACTGATTCATTATTTGATAAAATGGATTTATAAACTTATAATGAAATATGTTATATTTTATAACTTAATTATTATTTCCCAGAATATTTAAAAAATCTCTCACATCTTTAAGATCCTTATTTAACCTTTTCAACCTTATTAATAGACTAGTATGATTCCAACTTAACCTTCATGATAGGTGAAAGGTTTGACTAGTTTATGGTAAAATTTTCATCATCAACAAATTTTGTTACTTTGTAGATGATTTTGTTCAAAAATATTATTTATTTATAATTTTGTTTTCTTCTTATTGAAAGTGTTTGGGGGACAACAACCTCCTATTATCCAACCTAGAATTGATATTGTTGATGATAAAATTGATGTTGATTTTAATCTAATGTGTTATGCATGGTATAATCATCCTTAAAATCTTCAGCATGTTATTCAAGTCATAAATGAAGAATAAAAAATAGTAGAATTTGAGATAGATTGGTATTCTAACCTTACTCATGAAACTTAAAAACACATTTTAAACATAAATATAAGAATATAGGAAGATAGAGATAGATTTTTAGTTGTTAATCTTAGGCCTATAACTCATTTTATATATAATTTATTTACTTTGGATGATCTAATTTTACCTTCTGAACCTATTAATATAAATCAACTAAATTAGGTTCATGAAAATTATCCAGTTTAAGAAGAGATTGTTGAAGCTTCCAATGGGAGATCAAGCAGAAGTGAGGCTAGAAGACATGACTCATAGACTACAAGACAATAGAGATCAAAATGATCTCACTAAAAGTGAAGATAAAGCTAAAGCTAAAAAATAACAATAGATAGCTATAATACAATGGATTTTTGTTAATCTAATAAATGTTAGAAACTACCTTGGTAAGTTATCTTCCCTTAAAGGGTTAAGTATACCAAAAAAATTTGGTACTCTTAGAGAATGTTGGGAAGATCATTTAGAAGCATTTATACTAGTTTGCACTACTCTTGGTATAACAAGGGAAAAGATTTATTCAAGAGTTTTTACTCAAAAACTTGAAGGAAAAGCTTACAAAACATTTATTAGTTTACCTACCAAGGTTATCAACACTTGGAAAAATATTGAAGAATAGATAAAATTAAACTTTAAGAAAGCTAAAGAAGACATTGAACTAATAAATGATCTTGTGAATTTTTTTCATGATCTAGGTGAGACCATTTATCATTTCATTATCAGGTTCACTAAGTTATGCCAAAATATCCCTTGTGATCTTAAAATTCTTAGGAAGATATCTAGACTTTATTTCTATAATGATTTACCGCTAAAATATAAAATGGCCTTAGAAGATAAGGATATTATAGAATATGATTAAATTTTAACATTATGTATTGAATATAAAAATAAACTTAAATGTATTAAATTTAAAGACAAATCTTCTATAGTTCTAAATTTAAATAACGCAAAATTTTTAAAAGCTATACAGGGTCTAGGAAATGAGCTGGTCACTACTAAAAGATAGTTAAATGATAAACCTTATTCTTCTAATAGAAACAATACCAAAAATAAAAAGTGTGACATTTTTTATTAATGTAATATATGTAAATCAGATCATGATCTAGATTCATGTGTTGTTTACAAGTTTAAAAATTTTCTTCAAGGAAAAGATATTATATCTAAATATTTATTATAAAAAATTAACATGTGTGCTCTTGATGATCTATCAAAAAATTAAAATGCTTATGTTGTGAATACTAGAAATATATATTATAGTTCTTCTAAAAATAATAAAACATAAACAATATTTCTTCTTCTAATGAATAAGGAAAAATAGTTTAGAATAATGCAAGTAGTTTAGCTAATAATACTACTCAAAATATTCCTTTGTTACCTTTTTATAATAATAGTCAATATCAACATTATAAGCCAATTTTTTAAAAATAGATTAATGTCAAAACTTATAATATAATTGATGATTTATTTATAGTTAAAGTTGGATTCTCATTACTTTATTTAGTCAACTTTTTGGGGTAGCTTTATAAGATAAATGAGGATGTTAAGAATCATAAAATTAATGTAAGCTTACAAGAAGGCAGTAATGAATAATCAACTATTTATAATCAAAATTATGATCTTATGTTATATTATATACCTCCTTCTTATGTTATAGTTAAAATTACTAGTAAGACAATCCATAATTGTATCTTAGATACAAGTGCTTTGAATAATATAATACATAAATTCATTATAGATTAATTACGTATATCTTACAAAATTGATAATAAGAAACTTATTAGATTTGATTCTAGATAAACTAGAAGTTGTGGTAAGTTTTTTGACAGTCATTAAGATTTCTTAAGATGAAATAATAAGATGCATGACTAATGCCCAAGTTTTAGATATTCCAAGTAATTACACTATGTTATTAGAACGAGATTAGACAAAATCAAATGGTGCTTTTATTAGAAAAGATATTACATGGATTCCTATTAGTAATGAAATTGATTTCATTAAAAGAAAATATTGGTCTACTACACCTATAGATTCATCTAATTTTTCCATCATTTCTTATGTTGAGATAGGTATTGAAACTTATGAATTGCTAAATTTAGATAAACCAAAAAATCATCATAAGAATTCTTTGAAAAGAACATTTCATGGTCACTTTATTTTGATGCAGCTTATTCTCAACAAGGTAATAGTACTAGAATTTGTCTAATTTATCATGTTGGTAAGATATTTAATTATTCCTTAAAATTATCATTTGAAAATACTAATAATTCTATAAAATTTTAAGCTTTATATTTAGGTTTGAAAAAATCCATAGAACTTAACACTAAACATTTAGAAGTATTTAGAGATTCTGAATCAATTACGTGACAAGTTTGAAAAAATTATAAAACCAATCAAAATCATCTACATTGTTATATGTAAATTTTTTTGTCATTACTAAAAAAATTTGTGGCCTTCAATATCACTCATATTTTTAAAGAATTTAATATTAGATTAGATAAGCTTATTGTTTTTTCATCTAATCTAACTCTAAGTGAGAGTGAATAAACTACAGACTTCTCTTATGTAGAAATTTTCCATCCTCCAATTCTTAATTTATATAATAGTTGGATTATTTTTAGGTGTTATGAACATATAGATTCTTTTATTAAGGGTAATTATTTTAACCATGATGATTATATGCTAAATTGTGGAGATGATTTTTTATTAAGTACTAACAAATTACCTACTAGTCTAGTAATTTTAGAATTTATTTTTACACCTAATAATCAGTCCAAAATCTCTACAAGGGAAGAACCTTCTAGGAGAATCATAGGTGAAACCATTCCTATCAACCTAGGTACAAAAGAGGATCCAAAATATGTTTATTTAGGAATCCAAGTTACTACAAGTGAGAAGGTTAAATTCATTAAGTTTTTTAAATAAATCATTGATGTTTTCTCCTAGACATTAAAAAAATATTAAAGGTTATGACACTAAAATTATTAAATATATCATACCTATAAAACATAATATTAACCCTATTAGGTAGAAACTATGAAGAATTAGCACTTTGTTAAAGGGTGCCATTAACAAAGAACTAGATAAACTAATTGATCTTGCTATCATTTTCCCTATTAAATATTCTTAATAGGTATCTAATTTAGTGTTGGTTAGGAATAAAATTGGTGACATTAGACTATGTGTTGATTTTAAATATTTGAATAAAGCTAGAATTAAAGATAATTTTACTATACCAAGTATAGATTAGATTTTACAGCAAGTTGTAGGATAAAAAATGATCTCGTTATTAGATGGATTTTCTAGTTATAATGAGATTTTTTTAAATCTTGAAGATAGACATAAGAAAACTTATATAATCATAAAGGAACTTTTGCTTAGAATGACTTTCAGATTAATTAATGTAGGAGCTATATTTTAAAGAGCTATGCATGTTGCTTTTGATTATTTAATTGGAATTATTATTCAAGTTTATCTAGACAATCTCACCATTCATTCTAAAAAAATAAAAAAATCATTTAGATCATCTTCATGAAATTTTCACATGATGTAGAAAGTATGGTATTTATTTGAATCCAAATAAATCAATTTTTGGTGTTACCAATGGTAAGCTATTAGGAAATATTATTTATAAGGATGGCATATCTATAGATCATGAACATGATAAAGCTATTAAAGAGTTACCTCCTGCTAAAGATCAATCTATTTTAAGGTCTTTATTTGGTAAAATAAACTTTGTTAATAAATTCATATCATATTTTGTTAAGTCTAATCCTTTATAATTATTACTAAAGAAAGATGAAATTTTTACTTGGGATGAAGGTGTTGATTTACTATTTAATAGAGTTAAAAATACCATTACAAGTGCTCCAATTCTTGCTAAATCATATTTGAATAAAGATTCATTATTTATGTTAATGATATTGAAAAATCCAATGGAGCTATAATCACTCAAGAATTTGAAAATAATGAAGAAAAACCAATTGGTTACAGGAGTCATGTTTTAAAATATATTGAAATTAGGTACCCCTTATTGAGAAATTTGTTTTCTCATTAGTTTTCTCTTTGATTAAATTTTTCTATTTATTGATTGGAAATAAATTTTTTGTGTGATCTAATGTACCTATTATGTCTTATCTTTTATAATAACCAACCATTTAAGGAAGGCTTGGTAATTGGATTTTACACATTAAAGAGTTTTCTCTTGATTTTAAAACTTCTAAAATGATTAGAGGTAATGACTTGGCCAAAAATTTAGTTAAAAATAATTCTTCAAATATCATTTTTTTAGTTTTGTCAGTTGATGATAACTTAAATGCTAAGCCTCATTTAAAGACCATGAAGATTGTTGATTCTTCTAAAAAAATTAAGCTTGGTCTTCAGATAAATGAATGGGATTGTATGTTCACTGAAGATGATTGGTACCATGATTTAGTCTATTATTTTTAAATTTAGGCTTATCCTAATAATTTTAATAAAAAGTAGACCTTCATTAGGTTAAAAGCTTTAAATTTTTATTTGTTAGAAATTTTCTGTTTTATCAAAATTGAGATGGAGTTTTATTGAAATGTCTTACTCATGATCAAACATAAAAGGTTCTTAGAGGTTGTTATGAAGGAAATTATAGTGGATATTATGCTACAAAAACTACCAATGACAAAATTTTAAGAGTAGATTATTATTAGCCTACTCTATTTTAGTATGCTTATAAGTTAGTTTATTCTTGTATATCATGTCAATTTTTTATTAGAAGAGATAAGTTACCTGTTATGGATTTGAATCCTATCATTATTTAAAAAAAAAATTAAAAAATGGGGCATTGACTTTAATTTAGATATACACCAACTTTCATCTACTAGTCATAGGTGCATACTAATATATATAGATTACTTTACTAAGTGGTTTGAGGCCAAAGCACATAAAATTTTTGCAATAGGTAAAGTGATCCCATTTTTAGAAAATTAAATTTTCTATAGATTTATATATCCTTATGAGACTATTTTGGATAATTGACCTTAGTTTATTTTAAATGAAATTATAGAATTTTTGGGTAAGTATTTAATTATATCTAGTCATTCATCCAAATATTTCCCTTAAGGTAATTGTCAAGCTGAGTCAATGAATAACAATATGATTATAATCATGAAGAAATTAGTTTTTGAAAATAAAATAAATTGGCATCTTAAAATTTTTTAAGCTTTATAGGAAAATATGACTATTGTTAAGGTAGTAACTGGTTATTCAACTTTTATGATGGCATATGGATTTGAAGCCACCTTACCAATAAAACTTCCAATTTCTTCAACTAGAACTACTTAAAAATATGTTGTTGAAGATACTAATTTTATTAAATAAAGATTGCATGATTTAGTATCTCTTGATGAATCTAGATCAACATCATTGCTGGAATTAGAAAGGGATAGACAAAAAATAAAAATAAAAATTGATAAAATGGTTTCAATTAAAATGTTTAAAATCAGTGATTTAGTTTTATATTCAGGTAAATCACACAAAGATCCTAAAAAACATTATAAGTTTGATTAATTATGGTTTGGATCTTATAGAATTGATACTATACTTGAAAGCAATGCTTTTCATTTAAAAGATATTGAATAAAATTGGTTTATGTTACTCAATTAATGGCCATCATTTGAAACGATTTCATGATTAGCTACATTCATATTGGTTTGTTTCTTTTGTTTTTTTTCTATTTTTGTGATTCTTTTATTTTTTTTGTTTACTATTTATATTTAGTCTATTGTTTTTTATTGTCTTTTACCTTTGAAATGATCAATAAAAGTTACAAATGGAAGAGTTTTCACATTATGAAGGAAGGATGCAAGGATAATGCAAATTTTACTCTAAGTATCAATTATTTTTAGATATTAATCTTTAAAAATTTAGATAAACTTTACATGAATAATATATGATAAGTTGTATCAAGTTATTTAAGTATTACTAAATTTATATATTTTGTACTTAAGACATTTATATTAGATTATGCATCCAGCCTGAATTTTTGTGTTATATCATTCCTTTTTTTATATGACATGCTAGCCAAACATTTCATCCCTTACTATAATTAATTATTAAAAGGGTTCACACATAGATAATTGAAAAATTATTTACTTGGATCACACTCTCAAGATTATGTTTTATCAAAAGGCAATTTGTTTGATACTCAATTTCATTACACAAAAGCAACTAGCAAGGTCACTAGTGTTAGGCATATTTTCACACCCCCATCAAAAAAATTCAAAAAATTGATACTTTTCTACCATAGAGATGACTTATTCAAATATTTTAAAACTATGTCGGGGACCTAGTCAATCAATAGTATATTTGGATGTATATTTTTAGTTATAAATAGATAATAATTGATTATGAATTCATATTTATATTTTAAGTAGTTTTGAAAAGCATAATAGATAAATGAATAAAATATGCATATATATTTCTCATTATGAATGTTTGTGATCAATTATTTTGTTGTATAGTCCATGATCAGATTATAATTCAATATTTTAGTTTATGATTATGGTAATGATTTAGATATATATTGATTTTCATTTAAGTATGAAATGAATTTTAGATCAGTTTTCATATGATATTATGAACCGTTTATGGTGAATAATTGGATATTTTATAGTGGTAATGTAAAGATCAATTAGAGATAAATAATAATGGTATATAATTGGTTATATTATAACCCTATTAGTTCATTTTCTAATTTTGAGTATATAGATAAATTAGTCAAAGTTGTTATGGTTCAATAAATCAATACATTGTTTGATTTATTATGAACATTATTTTTGAAAATCATATGAGTTCATCAATTTGATATTAGATATATCAATTTCATATAGTATTCATTCACACCATAATTAACATTTTTAAATTTTTACTTGTTTGAATTTGATTTGATTCTTTGATCATTTATTATTAATGATATACAAAGATCCTAAAATTCTAAGTGATTAATTTTAAGACCTCATTTGGCCAAGGTTACTATCCAAACATTATCTAGTTAATTTCTCATGTAATATACATATATTAATTCAAAGCCTAATGTTTCCGAGATTTTTTATTTCAAAAGTACTAACCTAATCCTTTTATCCTATGTTTTTCAAATGTTTTAATCTATCAGATCATGGTATCTTTGAAGGCATTTTAGATGGTTTATTTAGAGGCATGAATATTTTTAAGGTAAATGATTTATTTTAAGGTTGAATTGAATTAACCTAGAGTATGTTTATCTTAGAGACACATAAACTAATGTGATTGACAAGTTGATTATCAAAGTGAGTTGGTGGTCCATCATGGCAAAGTGAGTTGGTTGTTCATGGCACCAGTTGGTAAGTGAATCAATGAAAAGGTGTATTTGAGATATTTCAAGATCAAGGTGATGTTTTTTTTGGTTTGATAACTTAATATGAGGTGTACATGACTCACTTATTGGAATTTATTAAGGGGTTTAGTAGGAATTTTAGTGATCAGTAATTTTAATAACTTGCTAACCTAGTTGGTTGAATTCCTAAGTACATCCTCGATTAGATGAGGCCAATATAAATTTTACATGTAAGCAAAGTAGTTATGACAGAGGATAGACATTACAAATAGATTGTTTTTTTGTTCTAATCATTTCACAAATATTGTTTGTGGAAGGAAAACTCTATTAGTTTGGATTTTGATTTGTAAATAAGGATTTCGAGTGAAATGTTTATAAAGAATCACTTCCAGGTATGACTTAAATAGAATGAATGAGTTTTATAGATTATTTTTATTATTTTTCTTATGTTTTATAATTCATAGAAAAAATATGATATCAGCTTGCATGTCATTGAGTTCTAACTTATGTTTTGTGCATGCATGTTTGAGAAGATTATATGATGCTTTCAGTTTCATGGTTGACTATCTCACTTCTTGCATAAAATATTGAAGAAAAAGGGATTTAGTCTTTGATAAGTTTTTAGGATGAGATAAAGATAAATAAATTTATCATGTTAGGGCATGATATTTTATGTATAGGTCTTTCCTATTGAATATACCTCTAGTTCTAGCTTTTTATGAGAACATTGCAGTATTGTTCAAATATGTTTTACACTTTCAAAGTTTTGTTGAGACATCAATTTTATAAATAGACTCTACATGATTATTTAATGAATCTTTGAAAATATTTTAAAGTTTTTTGTTTCACAAATATCATTACTAGTTTTGAAAGAAATCCTACATGCTACAATTTGGAAATATAACGTATTGAACTTCAGGAGACTCTATTGAATATATACTAAATTTTAGATCTCTATGAATAAAATAAAACCATCCATGTTATTTACAGTTGTGAAAGGTTATTTGATACTTTGAGTTTTTTAGATAACTCTTCATGTTTCCTACATGAATATTTGAAGGTTTTTTTTTGTTAAAAAGAATTATGTTTCTATGTTTTTCATTAATATTTTGATTTTTTTTTAATATTTATGGTTGAATATTATTTAGAGGGTTATGTCAGAAAGTTGTTGAATATAAAACATGATTGTTCTTACTATTTTGAAATCATAGATTTCATGTGCTAGTTTTATTTATGAATCTTTAAATAAAGAGCTAAATAAAAAATGATATTTTTATTGGATTTACATCTCAATTTTGAAATCCTAGGTTTTTTTTTGAAGTTAGATGTTGAAATAATAGTGATTTAGAGAAACTAGTTGTTGATTAGTTGAATATTTGATTAGAAAGTATATTTTGAACAAATAGGTTTCTATTTTGAAGTATTATGTAGTGACACATTTTGAAAAGCATCGGTCTGAGATCATGTTACAAAACTATGTTAGGGTTTTGAGGTTTTGGTTACAATGTGATATTTGTATCTCAACATGCTATGTTAAGGTTGATTTTTCTTTTTTAGTTGACGCTATGACTTGGAGGAAGTAATTATTATTCAAGTACATTTTGTGATTGAAAGGTTCAGTTTTTTAAATTTTTATGGTTCAAGTTATGCATAGTGAGAATAGAAAGTTATGAATATATACTAAATAATTTTGAAATAAGATTTTAAGTGAATTAACTAAAAAAATTTGCAAAGTTAAACAATATTTTGTGAATATATAAATAAGTTTAGATTTTAAATAAAACTATAATATGGACTTTGAACAACAAGTTTGGTCAAAAGATTCATATCTTGAATATTTGATCTCTTATTTGATTATAGAAAATTATGTGGATTGGGAAATATATGACATAAATAAGAATTCTTATTCTACACATGACTGAATTATTCTAGAATTTGAGCAATTTTGGTGTCACAACCACACATGCATATACAAATATATATGATATTATTTTCAAAGTCAAAAAAGATTTAAAAGGGATGTGATAGAATATTTTGAAAATAAAATTATGATAATGTAATTTTAGTTCAAAAATTTAGATAAGTGCTTAAGAGATATTGTAGTGAAATTCAATAAATTGTAGTAGAAATGTTTCAATTTGTTTCAATCACTTGACAATATAAAGATTATTTTATTTTAAAGTCTAGATTTATTTTGAAAATGTGCATGATTTTCTAGATTGTATTTAAGATGTTTAGATGGGGTCAACCTGGGTCAAGAAGGAGTAATGATAATCAAGGTTGGGGAAATTAGGCTTCTGGTAGCAATGTGAATTATTAGAACCTAAATAGAAATTTCCTAAGGGGTGGTTTTAAGGCTAGGATATTTGACCCTAGTTTTAATAGAGGTTCTAGGATGTCTATTTTGATGCATCAAATCCTAAATTTTGTAATGTTCTAAACAATATACATTTCAATCTAGCTAATCATAAAAGTAACTAAGGAATTCATGGATGTAGATTTGGTGCTAGGATTCCTTCTCAGATTATTTTCTCTCATCATTTACAAAATAATCCACATCATTTATAAATTCAGTCACCCATTCCTAAAATATTTTATCCTATTAGTGAGCCTCAACCTATTTATGAAGCCACTCAGTTTGATGTTGAAGTTGCTCATGCTAAAACTTTTTTAATATTGCCTTTCCTTCTATTTATAATGATCATTCATCTTCTAAGAGGGATCATATTTTAGGATGCAAAAAGTTAAGTCTAAAAAGGTAGCCTTCAATTAGTAGGAAATGTGTGACTAAAATTCATCAAAGTACTTTAGATAAATGTTCAGATAATCAGAATGACATAGATTCTTCATCTAAGGTCAGAGCTCTCAAATGGATTAAGTTGAAGACAGATGATCCCTCAACTAATTTAGGAACAAATTTGGTTCCCTTCTAGTAGTTGATATGGATGATAATATATGTATGTATGACCAAGGGAAGCTTGTAATTGAGGTCCTTTCTAAATTTGATGATTACTGGATGTCATCAGGATGAACTTTTTTCTTAGTTGAACTCTAGTTGGCATAATTATATAGTTTCAAACTGAATATTTTTATTTTTAGTTTTGATATTTTGGTAGATAAATTTTTGAAAGTATAGAATACTTTAATTTTATGATAACTATATTCTTAAGTTAATTTTATAAAATATGCATTATGGTTGATATAAATAGGAATTTTATTAAATTTTGATTTATCTATTTATTGATTGATATATGTATTCTAATTTATTATTAATTGACAAGGGTCCCCACCCATTAGATAGTACCTGGTCTATATTCAAAACACTTGATCCATTAAGACTTTTATGTCTTAATTAAAACATAACTAATAATTTTTTATGTTAATTAAATTTTACAAACTCAATTAATTAAAGTAAACTAATAACTAACATACATTAGTTATAACTTCTTTTTCAACTAAGTTTGAATCATAAAATGAGATGAAGGATAAAGATCTTAAACTTGTAAAATGATAAAGATCTTATAAAATGATATGTATATGTATTGAGGACTTATAAATTTATGAAGTCAATAACTCATCTCTCTCTTTTATATGCAACTTTTCTAAGATAGGATGACCTTTGCAGATAGATGCAATGGTACTTTTTTTGATAGTGGAGTAATTGCTTAGGAAACACACACACACACACACACACACACACACACACACACACACACACACACACACACACACACACATATATATATAATTTATTATACATTATATAAATTTTATCAAGTTTAAGATCTTTTGATGATTGATATTTGTAATTCTATGTGCAAAATCCAAGTATTCAACCTAAATAATGTAGACAACATCACTATTTGTGACATTTCATTGATTTATTTTGATTATAAAAGTTGTCTCTCAAGTATTTTTAAAGAATGATGTTGGTTTCTCAAATAAAATCTATCTTTTCTACTAAGATGAATCTCTCTTTTGAGACTCACAACTTTTATTGTAATATATCTTGACTTTAATTTTAATATTATTTTCGATTAATATTTTATTAATATATTTAGTTTTTTATATTCTTTAGTTTGATATCTTTATCTTTTAATTTGTTTTAGCTTACTTTTTATTTATATTTTAATATTACTTTCTTAGATTATTTCATTATTTGTTTTCTTAAAGAGAGATTTATTTTCTTTGATTAGTTGTTTATTTTAATTTAGATACAGCTTAGTTAATTTGTTAAACTCAATTATATTTTAGATTAATAATTTATAAATATATTTTAGATTTAGATTGTTTATAAGTTTATTCCTAATTTAGATTGTTTATTAGACTTAGTTATATTTAGATTAGATATTTTATTAGATTTATTTTACATTTGTTCAATTATTTAGTCTTTATTATATTCTTGTTTGGTTTACTTAGTTGTTTGGCTTCTTTATTTTTGTTAGTTTGTTAGCTTTCTCTTAGAATAGTTGTTTTATTTTGTTTATTTTCCTTTAGTTTGTTGTTTTTTGTTTACTATCTTTTTGTCTTTATGTGTAAGTTTCATTTCTTTACTTCTTGATTGAAAATCTATTTATCTCAATTTTTTTCACTTTATATTTTTGGTTATTATCTTGAGGTTACTTAGAATATATTATAATAGAAAAGTAAGATATTACTTTGAAATATAGAATATTATTGAATCAAAATTCTTTCCTTCAAGATAATACCTAGTTCATAGGTATCATCTATCAAATAAGATAGATTACATATTCATATCTAAACTAATTAATTATTCGATAAATTGGATTTCTAGAATTATAATGGAATATGTTATATTTTATAACCTTTTTGTTATTTCCCAAGACATTTATAAAACCACTCACATATTTAAAATCATAAATTAAATCTTTAGAACCTTATTATTAGACTGGTATGAAAGGGTTGATTAGTTGATGGCATAATTTTCATTGTCAACACACTCAACTCAACATTCATAGCACTAGAATGTGGTGCATGGCCCACGTTACCTAGTCTTGTCTCTATCTCTAAACTTGAGGTAACCTATTATCAACCACATATGTAAACCTAGGTGATCGATACGTAGGAAAAATCTCATACATCCATTTCATCAATAGTAAAATTAGTCCCACTAATTTCTACATTTTGGACAACACTCCATACATGTCATGCATAATTTGTACCTAGATAATAGATCCCAAGTCATATAACACCCTCTAATCTAATATCATCTAGCTTAAGGCTATGATAAATAATGGTACCTTTCCATCTGAATTGTGGCACAAAACCTATGTTGTTACTAGTCCTATTATAGCCTTATAGATATCTAGAATCTAAAACATATATACATCAAACATGTTCACCCTCAATCTAGGGTATACCATATCTAATCCAATTACCTATGTATCTAGGGGTCTCCTCTCCTCATCATTATTTGGTACCCCCATGAACATGCATGTTCCTAAAATGGGTAATCCCAAGATGGCATGCACATCATCTAAGGTGATACCCACCTCTATGGTATCCCCTCCACCTCCCACCTAAAGTTTTTAGTCAATTATTCCTAGGATCCAAAAACATGACTAAAAAATATAAACTAAGTGGTATCCTACACATGCATACTATGCCTCTTAGACCTAATGAAATCAATATAACTCTATCATTAATAGACAAGCACTCCAATAAGTCTAGAAGCCATGATGTGTCCACTAATTGCCAAAATTTGGGTTATCCCTAAAACCAATAAATAACAAAAAAATGTATTAAATTGTCCATGTCATGTAAAGTCAAAATACATTCTTTTAAAATTTTAATAAAAAACAAGTTTGTTTTCTTTAATTTATTAATTTTTAACCAATTTAACATATTTTTATCCTACTCTACCTTTTTATCCCTTTATAAATCATTATGTGCCATTCTAAACCTCTTTTCATATTTTATATATATTTTCATACTATTCTTGTCCCTTGGTCAAACACTAGCTTGGCTGAAATTTCCCTATTTTAAACTGATTGACTTCATAAACTAAGTCAATCCCTCTATCTTTTCACTCTTAGTGTTGAGTTATCATAGTGGATATTTTACTAAGTTGGTAGTAATGTACTAAGTTGGTAGTTTGGAAAACACACTATGTTGGCACATGCCTACTAGGTCGACAGTGTGAATTTTACCATTTTTTATCCCACTAGGTCAATTCCGTCAACCTAGTTGTTTTTACCTACTGACCCCTTACATTTTGTGAAATAAATTCCTTTTAATAGTTATTATTGAAACCCTACAAACCTATTTGCCTGAATGGTTTTTTATACCCTTAGTATCTCTTTTCGCTTCATTATAATGTCTACAAATGCTCTAAAACACAAATTTCAAAAAACCACTTAAAATAATTAAAATATTCAAAAACTAGATTGAGATTCTTAGTTGCCTACCTATAGTGCACCTGCTCTCACCACTAGGGGTTCCTCTCATTCATGTTATCATCTCTTTGCTATCTTAGCTCACTTGGTCTCTTTGAGATATTTTTGTCTCCATCACAAGTTAAAAATAGCAAATGAATTCCCTTTGACATTATTTAAAATTACTTTTCAAAAATAAAAAATCCTTCAAATCTTTTCTATTAGACTCCTTATTTTTTATCTATCTTTTTTTCTACTACTCCATTTTTTGAACCACAAAATGTTATGGAATCATGATGATGTAGAATTTATTTTGCACTTTTATATTCTTATCTTCCAAAAATTTCAATTTTTGGCCATTTTCTTGCACTAACTTCTATGGGTTCACCTAATGTTCTTCACATTGGATGCCTTCACTTTTATTGTAGTCTAATTCTTTATCTATAGCACCAAGATAAATAGAGGTATATGTTTTACAATTTTGTCCTTTCCTTTATCTTATTTATTAATTAATTCACTTTAATTAGAATCATTTCTATGTGTTATCATGTTCTATTCCCAAAGTACCATCCCATGTTGCACTCATGTGACATGTTATGAGATTAAAGTGGGGAATATATATACACATAATATTGTCAAAGTTTTATCAATTAATAACACTTTGTATCTTTCAGGAACACATCGATTCTTAATCTCTACAAGTGAATACCTTAAGGGGTATGCCGGTAAAGGGGTGGGTAGACCATTGGTGCTTCATAGGATTATTTTCCCTTTTGCCACTTGTTATCTACACACTTGTCTCTTAAAAACATTATCCCTAAGATTTTTATTATTTATTTTACCCTTTTAAGTCAATTTATAAATTTAATCTCCTATTACTTGCCTTAATACCCTTTTGTTATCCATATGTACTAGGTTGACTAGGTTGACCCCATACAATTTTGGGTAATTTTAACTTAGGAACTAGTTTAGCCTTTGGCTAACCTAGCTCATGAACTACTGAATAATTCTAAAAAATTATGCTAGGTAAATTGGGCTGACCCTATTGAATGGGTTTTTTAGAAGGGTTTAGGGTCAGATCCACCTATATATACAAGTTCATTTCTCCATTATTTAGATAACAAAAGAAGAAGTAAGAGTTATTTCATATCTGGTTATCCACCATTTTACTTGAGGATCAAGCTTAGGGTTTCATACTTTTTTTAGAGATATGTATCTTATCTTGTGGAGAAGTCTTTTTAATGAATTGATAGGTTGTGTATCCTAGAAGTGAATTATCCTTTGTATCCTTACATACCAAAAAACCCTCTTATGAAACACCTTAGCTAAGGGAGAGATTGATGCTTTGAAAGATCATATTTAAAGATAATTATTATTAAATTTATTCCTCCTTTGTAATAGTATATGGATATGCAATTTTACTTATCTTCCATGTATTACGATTTAGTATACATTGACATGAGCATATGTCTCTTATGCATGTTTACTTATATTTTTTCTAACCCCCACTTTGTGCCACAAGCTTTGGTGAGCACTAGATTAGATTTTATTTAGTTATTATTATTTTAATGAGATATCAAAGCATATGAATCACTAAGGGTTATTGAATGGTTTTTCTTGATTAGAGGATTTAGAACCCTCCTTAATATGGTGTATTGTAGTAAGAGATCCCCTAATTAGGTCTAGTGGATCCCCATATTGGTCATGTTCCCACTTAAAAAATATGTCCACAAATGGAAGTGTATAGTATGATCTATCTTATTTGAGTTAGAATTTATTTATAAACATGATGAATTTGTTATTTTATACACATATCACCTTCACATTTGAAATACTTAGGTTATAGTAATCTAGAAGTTTGAAGCTAGTCTTGTGAACAATATTCCATGGTGTAGGTCATGGTAGTCTAGTGGATATCAATTTGGTGTGTCACCTTATTAAAATAAGTTGTTTTCATGTTACTCTTTATGTATTTTCATTTAATTAAGCAAGTAGTGTAGGTGATAAGATATCAAAACCTATAGGGAGATATCCCTTAAACTTAGATGTTTGCCTTTGATATTGCCAACCCATAGACTGATAGCTAATCCAACTTTTCACTTAATCTATAAAATGCTTGAACATCTATAGGGTGTAAGATTAAGTGACAACACAACCATCAAAAACCCTCTTCAAAAGACCACCAAAATAATTTTTTTATCAAGATTATGACTATTATACTCTTTAAAACTATTGGAGATGATGAATCAGGTGACTATTCACTTTTCCCTAACCTGTACATATATGGAAGAGGTTTATAAATGTTTCATACCCTTCATTTCCTATATCTCTCTCAAAAACTCTTTAGTTATACATTGGAGAATGATAAATGGTAGTTACAAAGAAAATTCTATTGTATTCAACAGACCCCACCTTAAATTTTAGAAGGATTTTTCATTATATGGTTGTACATAAATGTTATCTTATTTCATTATGTATGGAAATTAGATAATATTTGGTGTTAAATCATCTTTGTTTCATGTTTTTCTCTTATAACCCATTTTCATAAGAATGAATTTTTGGAACTAATCTATTAAAAAAAAATTATGGAAGCTTATTGGGTATGATAGATATTTATATTTAATTCTTTGGATTTACTCATTCAAAATTATGGACATTTTGATATTATAGAAATTTTTTCTTTTGAAACTTTTGGTTGTGAACTTTATCTTTGATAAATTTATTTCAAAAACATTTTGGTCTTTGGTGATTTAGTATTTGGGGACCAATGATCATAAACTTTGGTTGACAACTTTATATTCAACAAATTCTTCCAATAAATATTCTTTAATGATGACCTTCCTAAAGAATATTTTCATCTTCAAGAAATTTTTCTTTATCTATTTTCATTCGAATACTTTCGGTCATGAATTTTGTCTATGATAACTTCCTTTGACAAATATTCTTGAAAAAAAATTCTTCAAAGAAAATTTAGGTCTTCAAAGACTTTCAATCAAAACTTTGGGCTCATAAAGTTATATGACTTAGAAATAACGTAAATAGTAATTCCTTACTAAACCACATAGTTACAAGTGTCCAAAAAGAGTGACACCATGGCACCCCATGAATGGGTAAACACCTTACATTGTATGAGCATTGGCTAAGGTGGTCAATTTCAAATTATGATGTTGTAGATATTAATGATTGATGGTGCATGAATTGAACATGAATGCTAAAAGGCTATAACATCAAGCCACTAACCAAACTCACATCCATTGATTGTCATCGATCTATAGTATATATTACCTTATGTAATTCCAAATCCATAGCTACATTCAAATAAGATGTAATTTTCATAAAATTTTGATAAGCCACCATCACTAAGAGCTCAAATTCTACAATCATTGTGAACCAATGATGGAATATTCATCTAGAGTATATATAGGATCCCAAATAACATATAGATTCTCCATTAAGGATTCAACAGGATAAATGGATACATTTTTTACTTAGCTCTATAGGAGGCCATAAATAATATCAACTAATTCAATTGTGAGGAAGAAATCTATGCATAAGAATAATAAGTTGTAACTAACTTACTATCCTTCAAATCCTAAACACTCCATTATGTAACTACTAAGCCTAAACTCATGCCATGCATTAAATTATTGAAAGACATTTTCTTCAAAGGGAGGATTATAGATGGTAGTTTCCTACACTATGCCAATTATAACACTATCATCACATACATATTAAGTGATGCATTCATGAGATATTTATGTTTACCCATTCTATAAACTAACTTTGATTTACATAGTGTGGTTATTTATATGAATAATAATAATATATAATAAGAAATAAAGAAATGGATTCTCTTAGGAGAGAACTTCACACTCAAATAAACCATCAAGAACCATGTGCCCATTACTAGGTTTTAGATGGGAATCCACATTGGTATGACATTAGTAAACTATTTGTTTGGCCACCTAGGCATCCAATTCATTCATTTACAGTTGGTACCACTGCTTCATATATTTATCACCTCAATGTGCACCTATGCATTGGGGAGATTATTAACATCTACCTATAAGAGTTGATGTTACACAAGGAAAGGAGGCCCCAAGGTAGAAACTTTTATATGATGTCATATTTTTTGGATGTAGTCATGGGGACTATATATAAACACAATGGGGATTTATGGGATCCAAAACCCAAATAAATCAAGAATATAATATATGCATCTACTCATTTTTTCACATCAATGCATATACAAGAAACATCTCAAGAATTACAGAGGATTTATATCCTCAATCCTAGATGGAAATTCATGGTGAACCATTAGCTAGAATATCCAAGAACATTAAAAATTATATCATGAATTTGGATGATTATTGGTTATACCTATACTATATTATTATCATTATCATTATCATTATACATAAGTTAGACACTCTTTGTCTCCCTAAATATGTCCTAGACTAAATTTATGAATAGGAGATTGTATATCAATTATAGAATTAGGTAGATGAGGACCTGAATAAGAGTAAAAAGAGCAATTTTCATGGCTCCCATTTCATAATTGATAAAATGTGCTATACATACCAAATAAAATTTGGAAAGGCATATGGTTTTAGGAAGGCTTATGCCTTAGCTATTCTACCCCATAAGGATTTTGACCCCCATGGGAGAGTGAAAAAATGAGTTCATAGCCTAGGTATTCCTTACAAGCATGAACATTTTGATCATGACTTCCTACTTATCAATTCAAAGGATGATGCAAAAGTAAAGGAAATGGATATGACTTCTAGTGTGAATGAGTGCTTGCTAAAACTAATCCAGGATAATCCCTACCTCAAACTGGGACAAGCAAAATTTAGTATCCCACAACTAGGGGGATAGACATCTTTAGATTTATAGAATAAAAGACATCTCTAATAGCCAAAATATTATATTCAAGAACCCAAAAATCCACCCACTTTGATGATAGCTCCAAAAAAAGCAAGAACAAGGTGTAGGGGAAACATCAACTACTACAATATAAGAGGAAGAACATACTCCTTAAGTTCAAATGTCCACTATTGACCTAAGGTAAAACAAGAATAGGTAGAAGAACTAACGAAGATAAAGGGAAAAAATATTGGGATACAAGAGGAGATAATTTATCTATATTGCTTTAATGAATAATACATTTAACCTACTATGGATTCTTTGGTAACCACAACATCTAGCATGACACTCCATCTTCCTACCCAACTAGTGACTACTCTTCAGGGTAAAAATACAACAATTTTTTATAAGAGAAAAACCAAGGTATGAAAACCATATGACCAATACAAAAATTGGCTAAGTGACCAAGCATAACCATAAGCTATAAAAATCTTAGCCTTGAGGTGGATGAAGAATAACTGTAGCAAGATAAGATTCTAATCTTATAGGAATTAAAAGGAAAGACACTCCTTATGAGTGACCAATCAAATAAGGGTACTCTATATAGTTCTCCCCAAGGCCACTCTCTTATAATGTCACTTCTAGTTGTCTCTAATTTTTATTTAACAATTGCCTTTTCATTTCTTGTTGTATCATCACCTCTTTCTAGGCTTATTTATATAATAACTACTACAATTAATCCCCTAATCTCCACCTCTATTTACACTACCACTAGTTAGCACATCACCTAATATTTTTAAATTATTCTACTCAACTGGGCTAACCAATACCATCATTAGGATTAGTGTAGAAAATATTAGTAGTGGTGACCAAGAGAGATATAAAAAATAAACTAGTGTACATTGTTCATCCAATGCCATATCTAGGTAATGTAGACCGGTTCAAAATAATAGGGCCTTCAATTCCTAAACTAGCCCTTTAGACTAAGACTACGAAAGACACCCAAATAGAGGTATATACACTATATCAATCAAACTTGACTTTTTTATATTAGACTAAGGAATTAGGAGTGTCAGTTGCTAAGAGGCTGAACTTGAAGATCACTAAGCTATCCACTATGAGATCACTCTTTGATATATCAACTTACTCCATGTAAAGGGTGGGGAAGAGGAAGATAAAAGATATAATTGGGTGAGGTTTAATTTTTGAATAAATATATGATATTTACTCTCTTTCAAAATGGCAAGATAGGAAAAAGGGTCAGTCTACTTTTATTAAGGACTTTATGTCCTACATGGAGACCCACTCTGGAGCATTGATAACCATCTATGATGGCATAAAGTAGGCAAGAAAAGAGTTATAACAAGAGATGGAGACCATAGGTGAACAACAATAGGTGATCCATGTTCTTTTGGAGAGAGAATGATATGTTCAAAATGTAGCCTTGACGCTATACAAAATATTAGATACTATTCATTATTTAAGATCACAATTAGTTGTAGATGTAATGACAATAACTAAATTTCTTAAGGTTATCAAGGAAGATGAGAATATACTCAATTTTTTGTTGTCTAATACTAATAAGGAATTCAACCTTTTGAATTTGGTGACCCCATAGAGATATCAAATTCATTTAATCTAGTAGTCATTAGGACCCAAGAAGCCTAAGAATGGGTAAATATTATTGATGCTAGTTACAAAGATCATCAAATAAGAGAAGCACATAGGAAATTTTTTTCAATGAACTAGAATTGAAACATGGAAGGGATAGCACTGGGAGGTTGGTATCCATGTCTATTTTTAACCATATGTTGTAACAAGATTCAATTAATTTAGATAGATTTTATAAAGAATTAACTTATAAGATATTGAGGTAATGTTGAGTTTAGTGAGGAAGGTCACTGAAGTAGAATTATTTTGGTTACGCTTCTAGGATACCAAAGCTAAGAATGTAGTGCTAATGAAATAAGTAGATGGGGTGAATAGATCATCTCTTCTAGACATGAGCATAGTATAGGCACAACATGCTAGTGGATAAAAATACTATCAAGAGCTAGAAGCCAAGAAGAAGTCTGATTGAGCACCATGTACTAGTTTATTACCCCAAATTCTACCTAATGTCCCAATATTAACACCACCTACCACTTTAGTTCCTTCTATTTCAATAGATTCATCTCTAGTTGTAACATCAAGTTTAACACTGCCTACTAGCTCCACAAGTGCATCAACTCAAGCTACCTTTTTAGTTTAAACTACCAATTCAACTCTAGTTACTACTTCAATTCTAGCCACAAAAAGGAGTAGTGTGATGTAGAAACCAAGCAAGCCTTAGCTAAAGGATAATTTTTTATAATTTTAATGTAATGTTTATTCAGGCCAACCACAACTAGTTAATATTTTGTTATAATTAAGTTATAATTAACTGACTTGGTTTTTCAACATGCACAAGTTGCATGTCTGATCTAATATATAATTTATATCATATAGTTTTATATCAAACTATAACTTAGGTTCTAATTATTTTGATGTAATCTAATGTTTCAATACACTTGGAGGATGAGGTGATCCATTCCATAAATCTTTGTATACTTATAAAATCCTCTTCTAAAGGGTTAGAGTTTTGATAAATATAAAATAAGAAATCAATTCATTTATTTTCATGAAACTATGCTTGTTCTCTCTTCTTCCTTTTATATGTTATTGAAATTTTAGCTTATTTGTCTACATCAACTTAGTAATTTTGAAGTGTTTTAATGATATAGATGAATTTGATTGTTTTAATTGATTAATGTTGATCTTACATGTGAAAAATCTACTAAAGATTAGTAAATTTCATTATTTTAAGTAGTTAGTATAGATTGAGTTGATAATTTAAGGTGTGTAGGAGTATTTCCTTTGTTATAGTATTTTAGGCATATGCTCTACCTACTCCAGATAACTTCCTAGTCAGAGATATAACGTCTTAGATAAGGGTGTGAAACAAAAACTCTAAGGAGAGTAACCTTCAATTAAAATCATTAAGCTTCCTATACTTATTTCCCCATACTGCTAACCATGCTTGTTCGTAAGAGTGAAATAGCTTCAAATTGAAAACATTGGTCTTGGAAATACTTGTCCACCAAATAAATAACCTTTAAAGTAATCTTTCAAGAACACAGAGGCTTCTTTTCTACATTACCTTTTCCATAATTTTTGAGTTTATTTGAGATATACCCACGATAGAGTAAATATCCACCCATCTAACTCAGTTAATGTTTTATTCATTTTACACTTCACACACCCATCTATAAACATAGTTAAACAACCTATCAGATAAACCTACTATTCTACCAACTGGCTATTTTCATTATATACCTACAACTCATGCCCTAGAGTGGAAATTCATTCCATAGAGATTCTAAAATTATAGAGGTTACCTTGTTCATTCTACTATGATGTGAATAAAACCCATATCAACATAAAAGGAAATATCTAGTGCTATACGGAGGGCACACTTGTGTGTTTTCTTAATAGTAGAGGTTAGTCACTATGCAGAGTTACACTAGAGACACTAATGAGAGTAACATGGTCTAGAGGCCTAGATAGCCTTTTGGTTTCACCATTATGAAATCATAGGAGGCCTAAAATAGTACCTATCATCTTTGAGGTACATGAAACTATGATACCTTCCATAATAAGGAACATACCGCTAATCAATCATCTTATGGCTCAACCTTGGTTAGTCAGATATGCTATTATTATTCTTGGAGATCAACATAATTTACCAAGAAATACATAGAAATATTTGCCTATTTTTTCTCCTTCAAACAAGAGAATTTATAAAAAATATTAAATATTTCAAATTTGCTTTGACACTAATGAATGTTACATGTGAGGATGTTACATACACAATTTATCCATTCAGTCTACAAGATTCTACGTATGATAGGTATTTATAATTACAAGAAAATTCCATAACCTCATAGAATGCATGTCAAAATAATTTTCTTTCACATTTTTTACAAGTTATTGATCCAACTTTGGTGTATCAACATTTCACCAGCATGAAGAGGGACCCTACTAAATCAATTAGAGCTTATAATGCAAAATGTTAGAAGATGTACACATGGCTTAACAAGCATACAAACTGTAGGTAGATCTAGCACTTGAGATGTATAAGAATACTTTTGATCCCATCACCACAATATTTTTGAGGAGGGATGTTGCTTCAAATACTTTAGACTTGGCATATGAAGAAGATAGAAACATTGATAAGTAGCTCAATCCATAGCTCAATCCTCAAAATTAAGGGGACCAAACATTTAATAATGGCTTTCCATCTTTAAATCCAATACCACATTCTAATTAGAATGTCCCTACATTAAACCAAAATTAGTTATACACTCATCCCCCATTACATAAAAAATAAAAAATAATTATTATGGTTTTTTATCAATCAATCACAAAGTAATATCCATAAACAAAACCAATAGAATCAATATCTATCTCATTCCAACACAATAATCACTCAGAGTGTGTATTCCACTGAAGTTAAGTTTAATTCTATACAAAGAATGGTCCAAAATATGAGCAATGACTTATTGAATATGTAGAAAAATATTAGTAATACCACCAATAAAAACTATAACTTTAATGCTAGTTTTCCAAGATACAACAACACTTTAAATAGACTCATCAATACTATAGAATAATAATAGTCCACTAAGCTACCAAAAATAAATATCATAGAGACAATTTTGTTTAATTGGTGTAGAGTTCATAATACATCAGAGTGGGGAATTAGACTATGTAGAGTTATATTTATCCTTTGAAATATTTCTAAAGTAAATGATCAGATATGATCAAATGATGAATCCTCTAGATCTCCCTCATGAATTTGGCCCCTCAAGTGGAGCAATGGTCTTTGAAACTTATGAGTTCCCTTTCCTAGTGAAGATGACAAAATTGCATAGGATGATTCTAGTGAAGTGCAAGAATTTCAATAGTTCAATAATAACAATTACAATATGAGGAACAAACAACCTCTCACCACTTATACTGCTCCCAATAATACAATTATTGCCCTAAATCCTAAAGCTAATAATAATCCTCCTTCCCAAAATGGGAATGATCAAACTTATCATAAATAGAAATATATAAAATTAGGATATAATATTCTTGAGGATATTGAAAATATCAAGTATAATATCACTCTTCATGAATAGCACAAATCACAGAATAGAAGAAGCTCCTATGGAAGTTTATTACAAGCAAGTTTGTTTCATAAAAGTCTAAAATAACCAACATGAATGTCATATACAAAATCGAGCCTGAGGTGCCTCCTTTCTTGCTAACCATTCAAGCATTTATCAATAATATACATATTTTTTTGGTGGATTCTATATCTTTAACTACTATGATGCTAACCTCCACTTTCTAGAATCTTGGTTTGACCTGAAGTCCATCCAAGAGGAATATTTTGTAGCTAGATAAAATATTAGCTCCTACAATAGCATAAGTTAACGATGTAAGAATCTAGGTTGCATTAGAATCTTTAGTACATATTACTATCAAAATAATGGTTTCATGTATTCTTGAGGGGTATGGGCTACTATTGAGAATAGATTAGTCAAAGATGCTCAATAGATATCTATCCACAAACTTTTCTCACATTTGGCCACCACAGAGAGGAATTTCCAATTAGATAAGGATAAATTGGGAGCCAGGGATGAAGCACCCTATTATAGATTACAACACCACTAATAAATAATTAAGATACAAATATCCTAATTTTGGAGTTTATATGTTTACTATGAAGTATGAAATGCAAGAATAAGTATAGGTCCTTCCTAATTATAGACCCTCCATTTCAATAGAGTGAGATCCAAGCAAGGATCAGGTGTTGGTATTGATTTGGTTAATCCAAAAGGAAATAAATAATTATCAACATATAGGATCCACTTTCCATGTACCAATAACATAGTAGAGTATGAGGCCCTAATTTTTCGATTAAATTTTACCCTCAAGAACAATGTCAATGAACTGTTGGTATATAAAGACTTAAAATTGGTGATTAACTAGGTTAAGAATAAGTATCAATGCAAATTATCATATTTAAATATCAAAATCATAGAGCTTAGGATTTAATTAAGTCATTTAAGGATTTTAATATAGTGGTTATTCTAGGAAAACAAAACCAAACTACTACCTCACATGCCAATTCAACAACCAATTTGGCACCCATATAGGAGTCAAAGGTATAGGAGTTCTCCATAGAGTTTGTACCTTATCTGTCAATGCTATAAATATTGAAAAAAATTAATTGTTTGATGATGATCAGTATATCATCTAGTTTCTGACTAATTCAAGATAATTTGAGTCCCATGTAATTGATGATGAGGAAAGAAACCATAGGTGCCACAAAGAATTGGATGAAGAGGATGTCATCCAATTGAAGGAAAATCATATCCCATTGGGAATGGTCACCTTGGAAATATATTTTGATATAAATCCTTAGTCATAGAAAAAAGGTAGTTTAAGGTTAATGAGTTAGAGTTTAGCTCAAAAAGTGTGGGTGATGAAAGAAATTCACACCTTATAAATATCAGTTTAAGCTACACTCTAGATGAAAGGTAAAGGGTCAAAGAATTGATCATCAGATACAAAGATGTAATTTCATGGACATATGATGACTTGATGATATTCAATCTTATATTTATCACCTATACAATTCCACTCATGCTAGACCATAATCCATTTTGATAAAGGGAAAGACTAGTTAATCCTATTTTAGAACCATTAATCCAAAAAGAAGTAGAGAAGTTGTTAAGTGCCTGACTAGTCTCTCCTATCAAACATTAAACTTGGGTGGATAATCTAGTTCCACTTAAGAAAAAGAGTGGTGAAATCAGACTGTGTGTTAACTTCAATAACCTTAACAAAAATTCTCAAAAAGACAACTATCCCTTGTCCTCGTTAGATGAGGTGATACAAATTGTGAGAGGTTTTGGAATGATGTCTTTCTTAGATGGATTTTTGAGATATAATCAAGTATTGGTGGAATTATATGATGGAATAAGAAATACATTTAATACAAAATGGATAACTTATGCATATAAACAAATGCCATTTGGGCTAATCAATGCTATATCTACTTTTTAAAGAATGATAGATCACAAATATTAGGTATTAATAGGAAAATGCATAATTATATACATGGATGGCCTCACTATATTCTCTAGGAACATGGTTGATCATATCAATAATCTCCAATCTATCTTTGAAAGATGCAAAAAGTTTTGGTATCTCATTGAACCCCAAAAAGATCATATTTAGTAATACTAAAACCAAGTTGCTAGGCTAAACTATCACCAAATATGGGATCACCAATGACCAAGATATGATTTATGTAATTTCAAAAATAATGTTCCCAAATAGCAAAAATGAGCTTAATTCCTTCTTTGGGAAGATTAATTTTGTGATAAAATTCTTATCAATATTTGTAGATATTGTCAAACCCTTGAATGTAATGCTCAAATAGGATACTAAAATGGAATGGACACCTAAAGATAAAAAGTCCTTATAAGACATTAACAAGGCTATATCATAGGCCCTAGTGCTATTGAGCCAAAACTTTACTAAGGACTTCTTCTTGTACTTGTTTTCTTCAGAGTATACAATCACTATTTTACTTATGTAAAAAAAGGAAGAAAGCAAACATATTATTGCTTTTATGAGAACTAACATAAAATATGTATAGATTAAACACTCCCTAATTTAAAATTAGATATTTACCCTTGTTAAACTAGCTAAGATTTTTAGGCACTACATCCTCAAGAATAAGATGATTACTATTCTACCATATCCTACTGTCAAGATTACACTAAGACATAATAAGTTGGGACAATGTAAGCACAAATGGATGGAAAAATTACAAGAGTTTAAATCAAGATTAAACCTACCAATATCATCATAGAATAGGGTATTGTCTAGTTTATGATTTTACTAGACACATGCATCACCATTAAAGAATTATGCCAAACATAGGTTTCCCAAGAGGAAAGGTATTTAGGTATTATTTAGTTATTACTCATTAGAACATGTCCCCAAGAACTCAAAAGAGAGAAAAAGAGATCCTTGAGGATCAAAGCTACTCATTACATGATTAATAAGGGAATCCTCTAAAGAAAGAATTAGAAAGGAAAATATTTAATATGCGTAACATGTAAATAACCCCAAGAGGTTTTGTAAAATATGTATCAAATGATTGGTAATGACTATCCATATATCAATACAACAACCCATAAATTACTTAAAATGTGATACTATTGGCCAATAGTCTTAAAATATTATCATTACCACATAAATATGTCATATGAATGCTAGATCTTGGTGAAAAAATAAGTACAAACATCAATTCCATTTTAACCCATAATTGAAGGTAGGTCATTCATCTAATAGGGCTTATATTTCATTGGTGTCATCAATCAAAACTCTTCAGCTAGGTATAAATTTGTGCTTACCACTATAGATTATTACACTAGATAGATTGAAGCAATGGCCACTAAGAATTTAAGAGTAAAAGATGTGATCAGTTTCCTTTAAGAACATATCAAAACTAGGTTTAGTTCTCCTATTTCCTTCAATTAGTTAATTTTACATAATGGGCTCATGATAATCATATCATAATTAGATCTTCTTCCAATAACTACCCACAAGGTAATCAACTAGATGAATTAACCAAAAAAAACCTCATTTATTCTATCAAGAAATATACTATGGATAAGCCCAAAGAGTGGCATCTGTAACTAAAATACATGCTCTAGGAAGACTGAACTTGGTACAAGTAGGCCATTAATTCCTTGCCATATCCTTTGGTTTAAGTTACACTCTATAAAAAAGACAAAGGGTCAAGGAATTGATCATCAGATATAAATATGTAATTTCATATATGTATGATGACTTTAATATATTCAATCTTAGATTCATCACCCATATAATCCCACTCAATCTAGACCATAATCCATTATGACTAAGGGGAAGACTGATTAATCATATTTTAGAATCATTGATCGAGAAGTAAGTAGAGAAGATGCTAAGTATTTGGCTACTATTTCCTGTCAAACATTAAACATGGGTATCTAATCTATTTCCATTCAATAAAAAGAGTGTTGAAATTATAGTGTGTGTCAACTTCAATAACCTTATCAAATCCTCTGAGAAAGACAACTATCCCCTACCCTTGTTAGATGAGGTGATAAAAGCTATCAATGATTTTATAATGATGTCTTTATTAGATGGTTTTTTGGGATATAATCAAGTATTGGTGGAATTAGAGGATAAAATGAAAACCACATTTATTACAAAATGGGGAAACTATACATATAAGTCAATGACATTTAGGCTAATCAATGTTAGAGCTACTTGTTAAAGAGTGCTAGATCACACATACTAGGGACTAATAGGTAAATGCATAATTATATACATATATGACCACATTGTCTTATCTAACAACATGGTTGATCATATCAATCATTTCAATCCATCTTTGAAATATTCAAGAAGTTTGGTATCTCATTGAACCCTAAAAAGAACATATTCAACATTACTAAATGCAAGTTATTGGGCCAAATTATCACCAAATATGGGATCGCCATTAAACCAAACATGATTTAGTTAATTTTAAAATTAATGTTCCCAAACAACATGAAAGATTTTAGGTCCTTCTTTGGAAAGATTAATTTTGTGATAAAATTCATATCAATATTTGTAGAGATTGTCAAACCCTCAAATACAACGCTTAAATAGGATGCCAAAATGGAATGGACACCTAAATATAAGAAGTAATTCCAAGACATTAAGAAGGATATATCATATGCCCTAGTGATAATTAGCTTAAAATTTACTAATGACTTCTTCCTATACTTGTTCCTTAAGATCATACAATCATTGATGTACTTATCGAAAATAAGGAAGAAAGAAAACATCTTATCACTTTTATGAGCACTAACTTAAAATATTCATAGTTCAAGCACTCCCTAATTGAAAAATAGATTTTCACCCTTTTTAAAGTACCTAATAATTTTAGACATTACATCCTTAGGAACAAGACCATTACTATTATACTAGATCCTAGTTTCAAGCTTACACTAGGAAATAATGAGTTGGGAGAATGTAGAGGCAAATGGATGGAAAAATGGCAAGAATTTGATATTGAGATTAAAAATTTCAAGATCATAAAAGGATAAGGTATTTTTTAGTTTATGACAAAACCAAACCCATGCATCACCATCAAATAATTCTACCAAACACATGTTTCTAAAGAGGAATGTTATTCGGTTATTATTCAATTATTACTTACTAGAACATGTCCCCAAGAACTCAAAAGATATCAAAAGAGAACCTTTAGGCTCAAATATACTAATTACATGATCAAGAAGGGAATAATATTTATAAATAATTACAAAGGTATTTATTTAATATGTGTATCATGCAAATTATCCCAAAAGATTCTAAAAAATCATTAAAAGATTGGCAATGAAAATCCATCTAGTAATATAATAGCCCATAAAATACTCAAAATGAGATATTATTGGACAATAGTCTTCAAATATTCTCACTCAAAAATAAGGATTTTATTTTAATGCCATTTATTGGTGAAAATATAAGTGCACAAAACAATGCCATTTTAACCCAAGATCGAAGGTAGGTCATTCGCCTAATGGGATTTAGATTTCATTGGTGTCATGAACCTGAACTCTTTAGCTAGGTATAAATTTGTGCTCACCACTATAGATTATTAAACTAGATGGACTGAAGTAAAAACCACCAATAATTAAAGAGAACAGGATGTGATCTATTTCATTAAATAACATATCACAACTAAGTTTGGTACTCTTTTTTCCTTGGTTTGTGATAATAGGCTAGCATTTCAATTAGTTGAGTTTACTGAATGGGCCCATTATAAACAGATAAAAATTAGATCATCTAATAACTACACACAAGGGAGGGAACTAGATTAATTGACCAATAAGAACTAGTATGGATAAGCCTAGAGAGTGGCATATCAAACTAAAATACACAATATAGGCAGACTGAACTTGGTACAAGTAGGCTCTTAAAGCCTTGTCATATCTACTAGTCTATGGGAAATGTTTAATGTTCCTAATCATGCTAAAGTTTCCAACATAATAGTTTATGTAGGAATACATGGAACCGAACTAGAGGATAGTCTCTAGATTGCTAGATATCATAGAGATGGAAGATTTCAGGATGAAAGCTCTACAAAACTTTAGCAAGCATCAAGATATATTCAAAATATGATTTGATAGGAGATAAAAATTTAAAGCATTCATAATCTCTAACCTAGTGATTTTATGGAGCAAATCCCATGAAAAGAAAGGACACAATGACAAGTTCACCCTAATATGGATAGGACCTTATCATATCTCCAAGATCTTGGGTAATAATGATTTCCTTCTTAAGGACCTCTAAGGTCAAGAATTGACATATCAATTCAATGGATAGTTTTTGGAGCATTATTTCATGGATACTCCATGCAGTGATGTAACTGAGTAACAACATATGTTCTAGTATAAGTAAGGGTATGTTAGATTTTATTTATTAGTTAGATTCCCACTTTCAGTGATTTGCTTTCATTAGAATAGTTCATGCTTTTTATATTATTTGTTCTTGATTTTTTCATTTTACATTGCTTAGTTTAGTGGCTTATTTTAGATATTTTCCCACTTTATAAAATATTTTTTCTTTTTACTTCATGTCAATCTAATTTATCACTCTTGGTATAATCAAAAAACAACCTATGTGTTTTGAATCCAACTTAAATCAGCGTGTTTTATACTTTATACATCATAATTCCTAATCTAGGTAAATAATGAGAATGTTAATCATGATGGTGTTATGAAACAAATGATTTCATTAGGTATATATAATCTACTCCCACAGCTCCATGCAAATTTAGAAAGCCTTTCTTATCTCCTCAAATCAAATGCACATTAAATGCTAATACTTGTTTGAGGTAATAACCATTGATGTGATTATAGTTGAAATTGACATCATGATGAACCTAATTATAGTAACACCAGCTCAAGGTGGTCAATTTATTATTTATTTTCTTCAAAAACAAAAAGAAAGAGAAAAAAGATATAATCTAAAAGTTTAAAATAAAATCAAAAGGGGTTAAATTCCTACATGATGAAGTAAGATCAATGTATCATGCATTATGGAAATATAGGATGGGAGGAAGGAAGGGTGATCAAAGGTATCTCTATCAAGGCTATGAATGCCTAAATGGAAATAGAGCAATTCCTTAGCTCCCCAAATATTTACAAAATTATTGCCCAATAAGAATGAAACCTATAGCTCATCCCATGTCTTTTCTAAAAACCTTTGACAAGGAGTAAATGATATCACTTTGACACAAAGTAGTCCAAGTTATGGGTAAAGTAATTATGTTCTATTGAGTTATCAAGAATCTCTTTCATATTTATGATCTAATCATTTCTTTTATAGTATGGTTCATGATTAATATTGAGATTGTAGAACCATGGATTGTATATTCTTGAAACTCAAGAGTATCCACTCTTATGAGTCACCATTTTTTGTATTCAACACACCCCATCTTGTATTTTCAATGGAAATGTGGGGATTCCCTTTATTGTTATAAGGTTTGTTCATTATATGGTTGTACATATATGTTATCCTTTTTCATTATCTATGTAAATTTAGGAATATTTGGTATTAAATCATCTTTATTGCATGTGTTTTACTCTTAGAACTAATTTTCATTAAAATGACTTTTTGGAACTTATATATTAATGAAAATTATGGAATATTACTATGTATGATAAAGATTCATATTCGATCATTCAACTTTATGGACATTTTGGTCTTCAAGAACTTTTCTTTCCAACAACTTTTAGTTGGGAACTTTCTCCTTAGTAGATTTATTTTAGAAACATTTTGGTCTTTGGTTATTTGGTCTTCGATAAAGTTTGGTTAGGAAATTTATCTCTGACAACTTCATCCAACAAATCTTTCAAAATCATAATCTCCTTAAAGAATGCTTTGGTCTTTGATAACTTTTTCTTTGACAATTTTCATTCGAAGACTTTTGGTCAAGAAATTTATCTATAGTAACTTCCTCTGATAAAATTTCTTGAATGAAAATCTCCCTAAAGAAAATTTAGCTCTTTAGATTCCTTCATTTGTAACTCTAGGATCATAAAGTTAGATGACTCAGCTCAAATGCAAATGCCAATTTCTAACTAAACCACATAGTTATAAGTGTTAAAAATGAATGTTATTGTCATTCCACTAAATGGGTAAACACCCTACATGACATGTGTACTAGGCTAAAGTAGTCAAGTTAAAATTAAATGAAGGTGAAGAGATTGTAGATGATGTTGATTAATGGCACATGAATTGAACATGAATGCAAAAAGTATATAAAAGGTATCCATTAACCAAACTCACATATATTTATTGTCATCGAGATTAAGTATATACTACCTTTTACAATTATAAATCCCTAGAAGCATTCAAACAAGCTAAAATTTTCATAATAAAGTGCCAAGCCTTCATCACCAAGAGCTCAAATCCTACCATCATTGAGAACCAATGATGGAATCTTCATTTAGAGAAAATAGAGGAGACAAAACACCATTTATATTCTCCATTAAGTTGTCAATAGAATAAATGGATATAACTTTTAATGTAACCATGTTTATGGGTCTTTACACCAATTAATCTAATATATGGGAGGTCATAGATAGTGCCAACTCATTCACTTATAAGGAATACATCTACAAAAAATAACAACAAGGTGTAACTAAATTAAATCCATTAAAATTCCAAACACTCCATTATAAAATTTCTAATCTTGAAGTTATACCATGCATTGACTCATTACGAGAGCTATTATTTGAAGGGAGGATTGTAGATGGTAGTTTCATACACTGTCAACAATAACACCATTATCACATATATATCAGTTGACTCATTCAAGAGGTATTTATATTCACCCATTATAGATTCTACCTTTGATTTACATTATGTGGTTGGTTAGAGGAAGAACACAAATTTATAATGAGTAGTAAAGAAATGGCTTATCCAAGGAGAAACCTTGACACCATAAGAAACCACCAAGAGCCCTATGCACATTAACAAGTTATTGATGAGAATCCACATTGGTTTGTCAATGATAAACCATTTTTTTTGCCACTCAAGCATATAATTCCTTCATTTGGAGTGGGTACGACTACTTGATCTATTGATCAACTTAGAGTGCACCTATGCACTATGGGATATTATCAAGTTTGGATGGAAATTCATGGTGAATTATTGGACAAGATATCCAAGAACATTACCAATACACTCAAGACTTTAGGTGATTATTAGTTATATCTAGACTATACAATTGTCATGTTATTTGGACATAAGTTACACCCTCTTCATCTCCCCAAATATGTCCTAGACAAAGTTGTTTAACATGAACTTGCATATTAATTATGGAATGGGATAGATGAGGACCTGATTAAGATAAAAAAAAACACCTTACATGGCTCCCATTTCACAATTGGGAGAATGTGCTACACATACCAAAGACACTTTTGAGAGGATAGTGGTGTTATGAAGGCCTATGACTTAGTTACTCTATCTTAGAGGAATTGTCACCCTCATGGGAGAGTGCAACAATGAGTTCACAACCTAGGTATTAACTACAAGCATGAGCCTTTTGATCACAAATTCTTATTTCTCAATGTAAATTATGATGCAAAAGTCAAGGAAAGGGATAGTATTATTGGTGTGAATGAGGACTTGATAAAATTAATCCAAAAAAATCCCTCCCTCATATTAAGATAAGTAAAATCTAGGATCCCACCACTAGGGGAATGGACATATTCATATTTATAGAATATCAAACCCTTAAAAAAGCTATATGATCAAATCCAAGACCCCAAAAACCTACCCACTATGATGATATCTCAATAGTGAGACAAAGATCAAGGTGTAGTGGAAACATTAGTTGTTACAATACAATAGGAAGAATAGACTCCTAAAGTTAAAATGTCTACTTTTGAATTCAAGAAATTAAAATAAGAATAGGTGGAAGAAATAATGTAGGAAAAGGAAAACACTATTGGGAGAAAAGAGGATATCATTTTTCTAGAGTGATTTCATGAAGAAGACATTGCACCTATTATGGCTACTCTAACAACCACAACATATAGCATGTCACTCCTTCTTCATACACTACTAGTGACTGTTCCTTAGGATTAAACAATAATTTGTTTTAAGATAAGAACAAAGGTAGGTAAACCTTATTCCCAATCTATATAGGGGCCAAGTGAGTAAGCAAAACCTTTAGTTGAAGGTGAGTTGAGCCATGATGTGGATGAAGAATAAATGCAACAAGCTAAGGTTCTAAGCTTATAGGGAATTGAAAGAAAGGAACCCCTTAGGGGTGACCAATTAGGTAAGGGTTATCTATCTACTACCCCCAAGGCCACTCTCTTATAATTTAATTACTAATTATCTTTACTTTTTATTTTCCAATTATCTCTTCATTTACTACTATATCATCACCTCCTTTTGAGCTCATTTATATAATAGTTGATTTCTCCTCTAGTCTCTACCTTTGTTTCTACTACCAAAAAATATCCCATTACCCAAGTGTTAACTTATTCTACTCAATTAGGCTCACCAATTCCCTCATTAGGAGAATATAGACCATAATAGTAGTGGCCATTAAGAGAGATCCAAAGAAGAAACTAGTCTACATTTTTCATTTGATGCCACTTCTCGGGAATATAGAGTGGTCCAAAATAATATGTACTTTAATGCCTAAACTAGCCCTTGAGAATGAGCCTATATAAGACACCTAAATAGAGGCACAACTACTAGATCCATCAAAGTTGACTCTTCTAGACTGGGCCAATCAAATAAGAGCATCAATTTCTAAGAGGCTAGACTTGAATATCATGAGTTTCCCACTATGAGGTGACTCTTTAATATATCAATTGGCTCTATTCAAAAGGTGAGGAAGAGGAAGATATAAGACAACATTAGCTAAGGTTTAATTTTGGAAAAAAAAAAGATATATACTCTCTTTCAAAGAGATAAGATAGAAGAAGGGTTGTCCCCTTTTATTAAGGACTTTATGTCCTACATGGATAGCCTCTCTAGAGCATTGATCATAGTTCATGAGGGTAAAAAGTAGGTAGTAAAGGAGTTAGAATAAGAGCTACAGACTGTAAGTAAAAATAATAATTAATCCATGTTCCCACAAAGATAAAATAAGATATTCAAAATGTAGACTTGAGGCTATATGAAATACTATATATTATTTATTATTTGAGAGCACAATTGGCTCCCCAAGAGACCATAATAACTAAATTGTTTAAGGTTCTCATGAAATATGAGAAAAAGCTCAATTTTTTGGTCTTGTATACTATCAATAAGGCATTTAACCAATTGAATTTAATGACCCCCAAGAGTAAAAAATGTGTTAAATCTAGTAGTCATTAGGACCGAAGAAGTCAGAGAATGAGTAAATGTTATTGATTCTTTAGTTACAAAGATAACCCAACAAGAGAACATAGTGAAAATTTTGAATGAACTAAAATTGACACATGCATGGGATAACACTAGGAGGTTGGTATTCAAGTCTATTTTTTACCATCTATTACAACAAGATTTAGATAATTTCAAGCAATGTTTACAAGGATTAAATTTAGAATATACTAAGGAAAAGTTTATTTTAATGAGAAATAAGGACACTAAATTATACATCTTTTGGGTAAGCTTATGACCTACCAAAGTTGAGCATGTAAGGTTGATATCACAAACAAGAGGGGTAAATAAATTGTATCTTATATACATGAGCATAATATAGGCATAACATGTTAGTAGATATAATTACTATCAATATTTGGAGGCAAAGAAGTCTGATTCTACCATATACTAGTTTAGTATCTCAAACTCCACCTAATGTTCCAATCTCAACACTACCTACCACTTTAGTTCCTTAAATTTCAGCTATTTCAGCTCCAACTATAACCTCCAATTTATCACTACCTACTAGCTTTTCAAGTGCATCAACTCAAGCTACCTCTTAAATTCAAGTACCATTTCAAATCCAATTACTACTACAATTCTATCCATAATAAATAGTAATGACATGCAACAACAAATCAAGCCTTAGATAAAGGCTAATTTTACATAATTTTGCATGTAACGTTTATTCAAGCCAACCATGGCTAGTTAGGATTTTGTTAAATTTATTTTAAAATTAAATTATTTATTTTTCCAACATACACACATTGTATTTATTATGTAATCTATAAGTTATAACATACAAATGTGTATCAGACTAAAACTTAGGTTCTACTTATTCTGATGTAATATGAAGTTTCACTACACTTGGAGGATGAGGTAACCAATTCCCCAATTATTTATATACTTTTAAAACCCTCTTCTAAAGGGTTGGATTTTTTTATCAATATACAAGAAGAAATCAATTCTTTGAATTTCATGTAACTGTATCTATTTTTTGTTCTTCCTTTTCTAAGTTGTTGAAATTTGAGCTTCTTTGTCTGCATCAACTTGATAATTTTAAAGTGTGTTAATGCTACATATTAATTTGGTTTTTTTATTGATGAATTTTAATCTTAAATGTGGAAAAACTATTGAATATTTGTAATTTTTTATATTTTAATTAATTACTATAGATTGAGTTGATAATTTAAGGTGTGTATGAGTATCTCCTTTGGTATAGTCTTTTAAGTATGTAATCTAGATACTCTAGATAACTTCCTAGTCTAAATTATAATTAGATAAGGGTGTGAAACAAAAATTATAAGGAGATAAACCTTCAGTTTAGATCATTAAGCTTCTTATACTTATTTCCTTAAACTACTAACTATGCTTGTTTGTAAGTGTGCAATAGATGAATGTGGCAAACATTAGTCTTGGGGATACTTATCCACCAAATAAAAAAACTTAGAAGTGACCTTTTTGATAACATAGAGATTTATTTTCTACCTTATGTTTTCCCTCCTTTTTGATTTTCTTTAATATCTACTCACCATATATTAACTCTCCACCCATCCAACTCACTTAGTGTTTTCTTGATTTTAGACTTCACACACCCATCCATAAACATGGTTAAACAAAATGTATGCTCAACATACTATTCCACCAACTAGTTTTTTTGACCACATACCCATAACTCATGCCCCGTAGTGTAAGTTCATTGCATATAGAACTTACAAAGTTAGAGGATACCTCATTCATTATTTTTTAGTGTGAATAAAACCCGCATCAACAAAGTACAACATTAAAAAACAATTATATGAGACCTTGGGGAAGATGTATGATTAGGTAAAACATAATTTCATGACTAAGGTGTTAGATGAATTTAATAAACCCCTTTTTAAAGGACCAAACCTTTACATTTGTTCTTTAATAGTATGTGTCATCTTTATCATTGAAAATCATAATAAGACTAAAATAATAATATACTTTAATCTTATCAAAATTACCTTAATCTCTTCAAATATCCTTAGAAATAATGTGATCTAATTATTAGTTCTACTTCTTTGACCCAATTTAACTAACTTGAGGCCATGTTTGTTCCTTGCAAGTTTGTCATCTTGTTTCATTAGCCATGCCTCCATATTGACTTTATTTACCACTTAATTTAACTTTATCAAACTTACCTTAAAAAATGTTAAACATAAAATGAAGACCATGAATAATGATTATTTGATGACAAGACAACATGACTATACTTAGCTATGAGTTAGACCATCTTAAGTGCCTTGTAAGATACCAAGAAAGACATATTACCTATCATCCTACATCATTAACAACTAATACAGATTATTCATAATGGATATCATCAATGTTAAGATTAAGTACACCAAATTTTCAAATGATCTTATTAATGGTGGCCAAATTATTTTAACAATTCCATTTAAAGAGATATTGGTTACTAATCATACGATCCATTTCACTTTTAGGACACCTATTTATGAGAGATTTCATGTATCATAAATTTAGTAGATATGGTATCTATTTCATAAAGATTATATCACATAATCATTTTGCCTATCGATTAAAATACTTGGAAATAACCATAAAGATCAAAACATAGTCTTAGTTCACCCATGGATTAAGATATTTGACAACAACCATAGAGATCAAAAAAATATTTAGTTTCCAAACAATTAATATATTTGGAAAAAATCTTATAGATCAGAGGATAGTTTCAATTAAACCACCAATTAATATATTTGTAAGAGTTCATAAAAATAAGAACATAGTTCAATAGATGATTAAGCTTTCAACTACAGATTCTACACACCTAGTTATTGTAATTGACTACACATAATATCATTTTTAGAATCTACTTCTACACTAACATAATATCTATAGTATGGTAACTTATTCACCATGTCATTTAGGTCTAGATAGTACATACTTCAGTTACATTATCCACACTCAAATATCCTATGATACTCTTATAATACCCATAATAACAAATAACATTCTTAATTCACTATACATGTTTACTTAAACATTTATAAATAGATAAAACATTAATACCAATACTTAGACACATACCATATTTCCATATCATCATTTAAAAAAATGCATATAATCAAATACATGTAAAAACACATGATTCCATATATCAAGTTACCAATATACACAATGCTTATATAGCAATAAGTATCCATATATATTTATAACTCAGAGCATAGTTTCAATATAATACTATAAAACACTCAATAATTTTGGCTTGGTAACCAAGACCAATCCCTTCACTATCACTCTTTGATACATCCATACTTTAATTGACGGCTCCACTATTCATCTGAAACCTTGATTGATACCTACATCTACTCTCTCCCATAACATCCCCAATTTGACCATAACCTCTACATGCTCCCTCTATAGACATATATAGTCATCTACTATCCATATATTTTCCCTAACCAGAGCATTGGGTGCATGCATAGCTAATATTTATAGTTCCACACATGTCTCATCCCTATCAATAAATGCTTTCCTATATCTCATAGTATTAATTTTGGATTGATCAAACAAATGAGTATGGATGCCAACAATATCTATGGACTTCTCCACTAGTCCATCATTCACAAGATCATAAGGTATATGCCATGTCAATACTTGGATCATATAATTAATGGTATTATCCAAATAATCATCATCACCTAAACCTATACATGCCAACATAATACATCAGATACCTACCCAAGTAAAAAAGTAACAAAGTAAATAGAATATACAAATATATAATGGAAACCTATCTTTAATGGCCCTAAGGGGATCAACATCTAACACATCCTCCATGATGATACCACCTCTTGGGAATAGTGGTGCCTATCTATGCTCTCTCCACCATGTTATTTTGGCATCAATAAATCCTACATCATACACATTTAGTATATCAATCATCAAATATCCCTTTGTCAATATAATTGTAGATAACTATGTAGCTAATGGTTTGGGCCTACTTTGTAGCCTCACTAGATCCTAAGAACTCCTCAACCACATTAATGGTACCTATGGCACATCTTGAGTAACATTAAACTACCATATCATACACTCATACTAAAAATTCTTGAATACATTAACCCAAAGATCATGAAACTATCAACTCACTTACACCCATCTAAAATGACCACCATCTTCAAGCCATTTCCCAGAGTCCCAATAGGGCCTTCAAATAATATATCTAATCATCAACCTATCAAGCACATGTCAACATTATATCATGTTCCTTTTAAGCATGTGGGTCATACTATTCCACCTATTTGTGAACATTTGTGGGTGATCCCAATCATCCCATTGATGTAACACTAGTTTACTAATTGGTATATTCTCATAAGACCAATAATGCAATAGTGTAGAAAACCTAATACCACTTCCACACATATCTTGAGCGATGTAATATAAATCTTGATATAAGTGGGATAGCATAGTGTAACCCCATGGTTACATAGTGTCATGATCTTCTATATCCCATACCATCCCATGCATATTTTATGAGATATATACCCTACTCCCATCCATAAAACAAACAAATCCAACATAACAAATAAGAACTTATATAACTATACAACATTCATTATGATAATCAACGACAATAATACATCATTATTGCTCTGTAATTAATGAATCTCCATAGACATCACATAAAAATACCATGTAACCCACTCTATAGCTCAGTCACTAATAGCCTTCGATAGAACTGATCTCTAACTAGTAATTGGTAACCCTAAAATCCAAAAGACATCCTTCAAGGTGATAGTTATCTCGCTTGTAGGTAGATAAAATGTGTAAGTATGTGTACTCCATCTCTCACATAATGTTGTCATCTTATATTTGTCTTAGGGTATCAGATCCAATGATCCCATATGAACCAAGCTAGATCTATGTACCATAATCCTCTCTTCATTTATCAAGGGTAATCCTTATAGTGAATCCATCATCTAACCACTCTATAAATCTCTCATACACACATCTTCTTATAAAATATAATGAAATATAGAATTAGCATCATGGAATATGAAATAAATATACAACAATAGTCATAAAACACCAATAAACAATAACAAGCACAAAAAATTGGTCTAGTGGCTGCTAGCACTACATATAGGACAATAGTGTTAGATAGTAGTACCATACCTAAG